>PVIY010044946.1:0-19391 GCA_004026745.1 Myrmecophaga tridactyla | reverse complement strand
TATGTCTGATTTAAAGTCAACATTGAAAGTAATATTTGCTTTTTTTTTACTATGTAAAATGAGGAATTTAACATCCATGCATATACTCTGAACTGTTTTTTTTTTATCCCAGATATTTACTATTGCATTTTGTTGGGAGTTTTTATCTTTTTCAGTATTTTAATTTTAATGTGACATTGGGAACGGTTAGCCTTGCTACGCTGTAAACTGAAGCTCTGTCTTACTTACTCATAGAAACATAGAACCCCTCTGTGATCTGATAAAGTCCCTCATCTAAGGTATTCTAGGTAACAAGGAATCTAGAGATTAATGGTTTATTTGTATTGTTTTCCAGAAAAAGATTTTTCTGGTTCCTACTTCTTTTATTAGTAAGCCTTTTTTTTTTTTACTTTGGCTTATGGCTTTCTTTTTTGTTTCTTGATATTTGGTATAATGCTGCTTTATTTAGTTTGTAATAATTATTTAATACTAATCTGAGAATCAGTGTTTTAATAGGGATATCTAAATCCATTTATGGTTATCATAACTGATATATTTTATGGAGTTGAATTTCTGACTTTTTTGTGAAGTGTTTTATTAAATAAAAGTAATAGCAATCTGAACTTCTTAGATGATCTTGTTAACTATTGTCTGTATACACATAAATACACATGTGTACACATGTGTGTGTATGTATATTTTTAACTTACAGCACTTCAGACAGCCTTCACCTGTAGTTCCTGCTCTTCAGAACAAACTTGCAAGCAAACTTCAAAGACCTCCTTCGGTTGACACCATCATAAGTTCCTTTATTCAAGTATATGCATTCTGTTTTGTTTTGTTGATCTTAACTCAATTATTTTGGATTCGGGAAAGGGTTGAATGAGATTTTCTTATTATCCATATTTGGCTAGGTTAAATTTTTTCAGATTTGAAATTTGGTTATGCCTCCATTAATTTGCCTGCTGCTTCAGTTGTAACTGATAATACTTGGTATTATCGAAAGTTTAAGTTCTCTGACAAACCACAGTTTAGCAAATAGTCCTTGTCCAGGTCCCTCAAGAACAGCCTTTCTTTGATGACTTATCCTTGCTAGCTAGCTGTAGACATCCTAATGAAGTCCCTTATAACTTTTGACTAAGTTACAATTAAAAGGAGAGTAGAGAAAGTATTCTAGAAGGGTTGATCTTTGAGGTGAGTGTTGAAAAATGAATAGGAATTGGCCACAAAAAGAAGAAGGTTGAGACACTTTGAGCATGAGCATAGGCACAGATGGAAGTTTGGCAAGCATGGTACACCAGGGGAGGATTCCATGGTTTAGTATGGCCTGGTATTAAGTCTGTGAATGAGGGTGCAGAGGAGGTAGAGATCAGAACATATATAGCCTGGTGTATGTAGTGTTAAGGAGTTTAACTTTATCCCATAAGCTGGTGGGTTCCAAACATACTAATGACAATAAGCAAGGAATATTGGAAGAACATCTTCCTGAGACCTACCTTCTGAGATTCTGTTTTAGGAAATCTGCAGTAGATAGTGCATGGGGATGCATTATAATATTATATGTAAGAGAACGACCTGGCCATTTTCATCTTGTATAATGGTCTCTTTGGCAGTAGTATGGAGATGTAAATGGGGGTGGAACAAGACTGTACACCTGGAGACAAGATAAGGTGCTTTGTTAGAAGTCTGGAAGCAAGACTTTGGTTACTTAAATAAAGGCAGTGACACTAGGAACTGAGAAGGGATGACAGCTTCAAGACACTTTTAAGAGACATAAATAGTGGTATTTACTGAATGTGGGATAGGTAAGAGTCAATGATAACTTTCAAGTGTCTGGTGGAGGATATATAGAGTAGGCAGTTGAAAATATGGGTTGTGACTAAGGAAGGATTCTGGACTGTATTTGTAATTTTGAGAGTCATTAGCATATAGGTGCTTATGAGATCAGTACAGTTGTCTGTGGTGACTGTGTGCAAGAAGAAGTGAAGAAGGCTGAAGTTGGAACACTGAAGAATTACCAACATTTAAGAAGGGGGAAATGAGATGGAGACAGAGAAGGTGACAGAGCTGGCAGTGGTATCATTTGCTACTGAGAGGCCAAGTAAAATTAAGGCTTAAAAGGCCCATTAAATGTGTCACTTGGGGATTCACTCTGTGACCCTGGTCAAAGCAGTATTAGTGGAGTGATGGGGTAGAAGCAAGCAATAGCTCTTTGTTGAGAGTGGATGGAAATACGGAGGTAGATGCCATAAGTACTGCATTTGCTATTCTTTGAAGAAGCTTGACCATGAAGGGAAGAAATAGTGCTAAAGGTTGAGGGAAGAATCTTTTTTAAAAGCAGGGAAAGGTCTTTAAGCATAGATTGAGAGGAAGGTTCTAGGAAAGAGGAAGAGATTGGAGATAAGAGAATGAAGGAGGAGGCAGGAGTTAGTTACTCATAAGATAGTACAGGTGAAAGGGTTATCTTTGAATAGGGGCAAAGACACTTTCCTTGTGATGAGAAAGACAAATACATATAGTTGTAGATAAGCTTATAGGTAGGATATTGGGGGCTTGGTTTCCTTTACATATAGTTATTTCAAAAAATTACCCCTTTCAAGTTTCTGAGTGTGGAAGACATACTGAATATATCTTTGTCATGATTATTAAATAGGAAAGTTCCATGTCCAGGGCACAGTCTCCTCCTGTACCTGCCAGGAAAAATCAGCTTCGTGCAGAAGGTACAGTTAACTATTACACCTATAATCTAGAGTAAACCTAGACTCTTTCTTTTCTAACCTTTTATTTTGAAATAGAGACCCACAGGAAGTTACAAAAATAATAGACAGGTTCCATGTGCCTTTCACCCAGTTTTCCCCAGTGGTAACATGTTACATAGTACAATATCACAACCAGGAAATTGATACTGATACACTCTACAGACCTTATTCACATTTCGCCAGTTTTTACATGCATTTGTAAACATGTGTGCATGCATGTGTGTAGGTAATTTAATTCAGTTTTGTCACATGTATAATTTGTGTAACTAGCACTACAATCACGATACAAAATGTTTTAAAACCACAAAGGAACTCTTTTTTTGCTACTACTCTTTGTAGTTGCAGTCCCTCCCCACAAATATTTCTTAACTTTTGAAATTCTTACAATGATCAGAAATGCATTTTGTGGATCTTAATTGCATTCATAAATATGATCTGAATATGTGTGTATGTATATAGCATTAAAATATCTTTTATGAAAGTCTGAACATTATAGCTTTATGCTAAGGCAGGCTGTGCTTTTGTTTTGTTTTGTTTTTAACTAGAAAAGTTGTAGATTTATAGTACAGTCATGTATAAAATACAGGATTTCCATACACCACTCTGCCCCCAACACCTGGCATTGATGTGGTATATTTGTTGGAGTTGATGATAGCACATTTTTATAATTGTACTATTAATTAAAGTAAGGAAGACTATCTCTAAATCCTTAGGTTTTTATTCTGATATGTCTTTTTAATTAACTTATTAATGGGAATTTGCAGAAGAGAAAAAAAATGTCATTATGGAATTATCAGAAATGAGAAAACAGCTTCGTAGTGAAGAAAGACGTCTGCAGGGGCGGTTGCTACAGATGGATAGTGATGATGAAATTCAGATAAGGCAAGTTTTGATTCGCATTTTTTGTTTTTTTCTTGAGTGTTTTGTTTTATGTTCTGGTTAAGGAATCGTATCAGTCAGTCAGAAACTATCCAACAATTCTACAGTTTTGGAATGGGATTAGTTTATCTTAATTGTAAAGCCATGTAGTAGAATGGATAGTTTGCATGCTTTAAAATTGTTATCAACAGATTGATGGTAAAATTATAATGATTGAAATAGCCTTGCCCCTATTTAGCTAGATGTCTACCTAAATAATGACTTAAATATTCTAGTGGAGAGGATCAGTGGTGCAACTAATCCAAAATAGTGTATGATTTCTGACTTGGGTCTGTTGACCTTTGTAAACGTGGTAAGTTTTCTTTTTTGGCAAACAAATCTTTCTTTAATATGTGTTTTCATATTCACATCCTTCGTTTTTAAGAAGATAAAGTTGCCTGCATTAGACATTTGTCCACATTTATTGAATTTGTTCACTGTGAAAATATGTGATATTTAATGAATATTGAACCTACTATAAAATCTTTACATATTGAACTTTTAAATTGCCCTTCCACATTGCCAACAATATAATTATGGCAATAATGGTGATGATGAGGAAGAAGAGATGGGGAGGAGAAAGAGAGATGAAGAGGACTTCCTTCAAGAGAAAATATATTATCCCTAATCACAAAATATTTAACAGGTTTAAACTTAGTAAAAGCTCAATATTGAGAGCATTAATTGTTCAGGTTCTGTTTTTAGTTTGTCTAAAAACTAAGATAGTTTGTCTCACTGTAGAAATTAGTACATGGAAAATAATTGATTCGTTTGGGACATTATGCATGTAAGGCAAATGAATGCCGAAGTTGTTTCTTAACTCAATCTAAGTGATAAGGAAGATCAACAGCAAAGTAATAGTTGAAACAAGACTAGGAGATGACATAGACTAGACAATTATAAAAACAGTCTCCTTATTTTTTCTTTCTCACTAGCCTTCTCCTACAAAACTGAAGTATAGAAATTTAGTCCCTTGGGGAAAATGACAGGAAGAAATTTCAGAATGAAAAATCACAGACAGTTACATTCTAAAACTAATTTTTACATTTCCTTCAACAATGTAATGCTTTCTGAAATGTTTATTTTCCAGCAAAATAACTTACAAGCTACCAAACATATATCTGATAATTTTTGCTAAAAGGACTCATAAACTTTCTAAAGCAGTGTTTTACAAACTGTAGGTTGCAGTCTATTTTAGTAGATTGTAAAATCAACGTGGTAGGCACCTATCATTGTTTCCTTTTTTTTTTTAAAAGCGCTTTCTATTTTGAGGTAATTTTAGATTGTAGAAAAGTTGCAAAGATAGCCCGGGAGTTCTCATTTACCCCTCACCCGGTGTTTCTCATTGTTAACATCCAACCTTACCAGAGGATACTTGTCATATGGTACACTAGACATTGGAATGTTACTGTTAACTAAATTCTAGTCTTTTTGGATTTCTCCAGTTTTTCCCTTAACCTCCTCTTTCTTTTCCCGGATTCAGTACAGGTTACCACATTGCATTTACTTCTCCCAGCATCCTCTGGTCTATGACAGTTTCTCAGTCTTTCCTTGTTTTTTTAATGACCTTCACAGTCTTGAGAAGTCCTGGTTGGGCTAGGTATCTGTAGAATATTCCCTATGTGGGTTTGTCTGATGTTTTTTTCATCATTATACTGGAGTGTTAAGGGTTTTGGAAAAAAATAGCAGAGGTGAAGTGCCTTTTCCTCACACTATATCAGGACACCTGAGATCCACATGATACCCTTGATGATGTGAACCTTAATCCCTCATTTAATATTGTGTTTACAGTTTTCTCCACCGTGTGGTCACAGTTCTTTGGAAGCCAGTCACTTAAGTCTAGTACACTTGCACAGGAGGGAAAGAAGTGGGATTAAGCTCCATCTCCTGCAGCGGGGTTATCTATATGTATTATTTGGAAATTTTCTATAAGAAAGATTTGTCTCCTCTCCCCTGTTTACTTATTTACATCAGTATAGTGTCATGTATATTTATTTTGTACTTTAGGTTATAATCCCATACCACATTCTTGGTTTTTGTTCCTCATATTGTTTCAACTTTGGCACTGCAGGCCAGGTGCCTCCTCTCTCTCTCTTTGACATGCCTCCATCCTTTTGTCTTTTTAGTATTTCCTTATTTTCTGGTAATACTAGATGCTTCAGGATCATCTTGTATTTTCCCTGACCAGTCCTAAAATCAGCCATTTCTCCAAGGATCTCTGGTACTTTTTACTGGAGAGTAGGGTTAGAGATCAAGATCTGGGACCTGTGTGTGCTCTTTGTACTGAGTGCCATTGCTTCGAAGGCCCTCTCTGAGCACAGAGCTGGGTGATAGATGTCTATGCCCTAACCCCTGCATTCCACACATATCTATTACTGTTCCAGTGCCCATCCTCTTGTAGGCATATTAAGTTCATATTAATGTTTCTGACTCTAATCCAGTGTGTGGTGGGATATTAATGTAGCATATTAAATCTGACTCATTATGCTTAATAGGTTTTCTCTAAGCATGTTCTGGGTAGATGTACAGGGTGGGGAAATTTCAAATAAGTGACAGGTTACATAATGAAATGTTAACCTTGAATTGGTAATTTTCAGTTGACTAATTCTCACATGGTAGGTCAATTTCTTTGATGTAATTGAGAGGTCATTGTATTTTTTATATGTTTACTTTTTTTATGTACAGAATAAGTGTTATTGCTCCATAATTTTGGCACATATGGAATGTCCAAATTAAAGTGAAGACTATATGATTTTATCTATTTTATCTATGGTAGAGTCCCAAAGAGAGTTTGGATACCTGAGTTCCAGTTGAGCTTACTGTAGACAATTTAAAACATCATTGGGTTTTAATTATATCACTTTGAAACAAAGGGATTATATTAAGGCTAGACAAATAGAAGAAAGGGCCTATTCAGTGCTGGGAGATTCAGCAGTAGTCAACTGGTTTATTTTCAGGGCTATAGATACCATCCCCCATCCCTATCTTCTTATCTTCACTCCTCCAAAACCCTAGCAGAAAATTAACTTATTCAGAGGTACGTGCCTATTTCTGTTAATTTACTAGATAGCATAGAAATAGAGTATTAATTAACTAATTAGATTTCAAGTTCTGTGAAAGCCCATTCTGAAATTTGTGCTGGGACTATGGTTAAAATACCCATTATATTGGCCAGCATATTAATGCCATATTTCTTCTGTGTAATCTGTTTTTGGGTGAGGGGAAGATAGCATTTGTTGAGCACCTAATACATGCCAGACACTGTTGAGTGCTTTAAAGAGTATAATTTCTCTCAACTCTCATGCTCATAGTAACATTATTAGGGAATAGATGCTTGCATTTTACAAATGATGAAATCAAGAGCAAACAACCAGTAAGTAACGGAGCAGATATTTGAATTTAGGTCTCTCTGACTTCGAAGATTGTGATCTTTCTACCACATGAGCATTTTAAAGTAAATCTGAATCATTCTTTTCTTGTAAGTACCTTCCATCTGAGCAGTTTGAAAGATTATGAACAAAATGTTCAAATATCCTAATTTTTAATGTAAGAAATTGAAATAGAACTTTTAGAATAATTTTTACAGTGTGCTGTGGTGTGAAGGATGTCAGATTTCTTGTATAGGGAATTAAATGTGAACTCATATTTTCTTCCTATAAAGCATATTTATCATAATTTGTCCTTTATCTACAGGAAAAAAGAAAGGAATCCTATGGATATTTTCGATATGGCCAGACATCGGTTGCAAGCTCCTGTCAGACGCCAGTCTCCTAAGGGCTTTGACCCTACTGTTTTTCAAAATATTCATGACTTTAATGAGCTGAAAGATAGAGGTGAGTCAAATGCTGCTGTTTTAAAGATACAACAGGAATATTCTACCGTTATCCAAATGTCTTCAAAGATATTTGAGCCCTTTTTTAAATAAAAATTTCGTTTATGATATATATTTAAAGTTATAACTTCTTTGAACTTTAGTTACTCAGTTAACCAACTGGGTAGGAGAAGCCTTAGTTTGGCTAAATATTTTCTTTTGATAAGCCTCTAGCTCTTAAAGCCTTGGAACTGAATGAAATTATACAGAATAGTGAGAAGAATGGAACCTGACATTTAATGACAGATGGATAGAGGAAAATGAGCTTGTGAAACAGACTGAGAAAGAGAAGTTGAAATGACTGCTTCTTGTTCCAGCAATACCAGGAGAATTTGGTATCTTGAAAAGTGAGGAAAGAGAATGTTTCAAGGAGGAAGGGATCATGGGAGATGACAGTGTCAGTTGGATCAGAGGTCATTGGTGACCTGGCTAGATCTTTTTAAGTAGAACACTGAGATCAGAAGCCAGTCACCTTTGGAATGAAGACTGAAGAGGAGGCAAAGTGTTGGAGGCAATAAACATAAGAGAACCTTTGAAAGAAGCTTGGCTGGGAAAGGAAAGAGAGAGGATGCAGGAGCTGGAGGAACTTGTTAAAATGCTCCTGGTGAAGAACTGTTAGGGAAGGAAGACATTTGGGATGTTGGAGAAGAGGATGATTGTGGAACATTGCCGGAGCCCTGATTAGGCAGGAAGAAATATAGGGGATTTGAAGAAAGAGTAGTGAAGATTTGATATGGCTACTTAGGGGATACAAGGAAAAAGCTTATTAGGGAAACAGGATTGCCAAAGAACCTGAAGGCCTGGGACCTTGAGAATTTGTAGAAAAGCCAGTATGTATGTTTATGACTTTTCTTGAGAAGCATTTAGCAGAGTAGGTATTGGACTGGAGGAGTCAAATTGTTGGATATTTGGTTATATGATAACAGATAAACCAGAACTTGAATATTTCTTATTTTTCCTATTTAAAAAATATATATATTTATTATAGAAAATTTTGAAAATACAGAAAAGTAGAAAGGGAAAAAATCACTTTAGACAAGCCACCTAAATAAAATCATTCTTAACATGTTGGATGTTTTCCTGTCTTCTTTCTGAGTATAATAATAAAAAATAAAAACAAAAGTCAAAGAAAAACAAGATATATTCATTCTGTTCAGTTTCCTCTGTTGTTTTTCCACCTAGATTTATAAGTATCATCAATTCTTTATATCATAGTTATTTTTATACTGTCATTTGACTTATTACTTACTACATGCAGGCATTGTATTTAGCCTATGGATCATGGATCCATGGATCCAAGGAGTCTTTTGCAAGGTTCTGTGAGAGCAAAACTGTTTTTGTAATAAACTAAGACATTATTTACATTTTTCAGTCTCTCTCATGAGTGTACAGTGAAGTTGTCCAGAAGCTACATGATACAGGATTACTTCATTGTTCTGAAGCTAATAAAATGTGGGCTGTGTGTTCTTATATTTTTAAAATTTCTCCATTTTAATTTCTTATGTGATAAATTATATGTGTGTATGTATGTATATTTATGCATATATGTGTGTGTATATTATACAAATAAAAACTCTTTATGGCCCTCCAGTTTTAAGGGTATAAAGGGGCTTTATTGAGCCATTTGTTTCCCAAAGTTAGCATGTCCAGTCCTTATACAGAATTAGATTTAGTTGATTAGACTAGGATCTTTGTTTCCTACATATGAGGAAGTTGAGTCTGACAGTGTTACAGCAAGGGTCCAATGCACTTTAAAAAAAATTTTTTTAATTAATTAAAAAAAAAATTACAGACAGAAACACAAACATTCCCAATATGTGATCATTCCATTCTACATATATAATCAGTAATTCACAATATCATCACATAGCTGCAGATTCAAAATCCTGATCATTTCTTAGAACATTTGCATCAATTCAGAAAAAAACAGACAACAGAAAAATAAAACGAAAACAGAAAAAACCATACACATCATACCCCTTACTCCTCCCTTTCACTGATCACTAGCATTTCAAACTAAATTTATTTTAACATTTGTTCCCCCTATTATTTATTTTTATTCCATATGTTCTACTCATCTGTTGACAAGGTAAATAAAAGGAGCATAAGACACAAGGTTTTCACAATCACATAGTCACACTGTGAAAGCTACACCATTATACAATCATCCTCAAGAAACATGGCTACTGGAACACAGCTCTACATTTTCAGGCAGTTCCCTCCAACCTCTCCATTTCCTCTTAGATAACAAGGTGATATCTACTTAATGCACAAGAATAACCTCCAGGATAACCTCTCGACTCTGTTTGGAATCTCTTAGCCATTGACACTTTGTCTCATTTCATTCTTCCCCCTTTTGGTTGAGAGGATTTTCTCAATCCCTTAATGCTGGGTCTCAGCTCATTCTAGGGTTTTTCTCAATCCCTTGATGCTGAGTCCAAGTTCATTCTCATATTTCTGTCCCACGTTGCCAGGAAGGCCCACACCCCTGGGAGTCATGTCCCACGTAGACAGGGGGAGGGTGGTGAGTCTGCTTGCTGTGTTGGCTGGAGAGAGAAGCCACATCTGAGCAACAAAAGAGGCTCTCTTGGGGGTGACTCTTAGGCCTAAATTTTAAGTAGACTTGACCTATCCTTTGTGGAGTTAAGTTTCATATGAACAAACCCCAAGACTGGGGGCTCAGCCTATAGCTTTGGTTGTCCACACTGCTTGTGAGAATATCAATAATTCAACTTGGAGAAGTTGCATTTCTCCCCGTTCTCACCATTCCCCGAAGGGGGCTTTGCGAATACTTTTCCACTCACTGATCGAATCACTCTGGGATTCAACGGGGCATCACTCTGGACAAACCAACAAAATCTCATGTCCTACTCAAGGTTCCATGTACTTATGTTGTTCAACCAACTATCTACATAAGTTATATTAGCCAATGCACTTTTATTGGAGCCTCTGCTGTTAACCAGTGCACTTTCCTTTCATCCGTTTTCCAATTCTCAGATATTCAACATATTTTTACTTTTCACTGTTTTATTATTTTGATAACTTGTAATCATAAAGGTTTTTACATATTTAAGATTACTTCTTTAAATTGTATTCCAGCAGTATTCAAGGGAATACTATTTGTAAGTGTTTTTATATGTATGAACTATATTTTTATTTTAAAGATTTAAAAGTTGTCTTGAACTTTTGGCAGGGTTGAATTCTTAGACCTTCATTTTTTCCAATTATGGCATCCATACTAAGGTTCCAGCTAGTCTGCATTTATCTTGCTTCATGCACATTTACATCAGTTAAAATAAGTCAAGGACCAGCAATGTTATGTTTTAAAATTTCCAGCACACTTTAGGGATCAGCTCTGATTGAAGTGTCTCATGACATGTCTGAGTGCTAGCCATATGATTAACCACTTGGAGTCTATGGGTTTTCTTTATGTACAAGGCTTATGCCTTACATAGTTGCCCTCTTGTGTGTTCTGGGTTGCATCCTGGGCCAGTGTAGAAGTGGGGATGGAGAATGCGTTGAAAAGCTGCTGCTTGTTCTGGGGGCTTCCTTATATTGTTAAGTTTATGAAGGCATTTATTTAAAGAATATTAATTTGTGTTCTTTAGTTTTATGCTTATATTAAAGACTTAAGTGATGTCTCATTATATTGTTCCTTGATTTTGAAATTAAATTATTGATATCTTATTTAGAGTGAAGTTTTCTTAAATCTTACTTGAAAACAAGAATTAACTTATATGTATAACTTACTTCTTGCACCAGATTCAGAAACACGAGTTGATCTGAAATATATGTACCCAGATCCTCCAAGAGATCATCACACTCTAGAGATTCAGCAGCAAGCCCTGCTAAGAGAGCAGCAGAAAAGACTGAATAGAATAAAAATGCAGGAAGATGCTGAAGGTAGGGAATGGCCAGTATTTAATAGTTTATAGTCTGTGGGATGGAATGTGTTACTTAATAGTTTATACAGACCTCTGCCATCTGTTACCTTACTTGAGTCTCATAACAACCGTGTATTCTTTGAGGAATGAATAATCTTTTATGATATTGTTGATAAATATAAAGTCAAATACTCATTAATTTTTCTTATTTCCATATTTTATTTCTTTTATATGTATTATAGGATTTTGTACTTTGAATAATGTTTATAATTTTCCGTAACATTTTTCAAGATAAAATGTTACATTTTAAGATAAAATGTAAAAAAATAAAATTATTTTCTTTATTATAAAACAATGTCTGTTTCAGATTTAAGCAGTGTAGGAATTATTTTTAAAAACTAAAAAATACCTGAATTCTATTGTAAGGTAACTCCATTAACATTTTGAAGAACATCTTCCAGGACTTAATTCTGTGTTATGGTTCTATATATGGTTATGTCAGCACATACATGTAATTTCATGTAAATGGAATAAAAGACACTATTTTTATGTGCTTTTTTTTTTCGCAGTTTGGGGTTAATTTTTTTCTTTTTTACTAGAACAGCTGTAGGTTTACAGAAAAATCATCCCAAAAGAAGATTTCCCTTATACCTTCCCCCACATACCCAGTTTTCCTTATTATTAATACTTTACTTTTAGTGTAATACCTTTGTTGCATTGATAAAACAATGTTACTATAATTATACTAATAACTATAGCCCATAGTTTACATTAGAACTCACTATGGGTTTTTTTCCCCTGTTAATTTATATACAACCTAAAATTTTCCATTTTATTCACTTTGAAATAGACAAGTCAGTGGCATCAGTTACATTCACTGTTGTGCTTCCATCACTATCAATTGCCGAAACTTTTCCATCACCCTAAAGAGAAACTCTAACTATAAAACATTAACTTCCTATTCCCTACTCTTACTTGGTCCCTAGTAACTTACATTTCTAGTTTCTGACTCTATGAATTTTCATATTTTTATTTTATGTAAGTGAGATCTTATAATATTTGTCTTTTAGTGTCTGGCTTATTTAACTCAACGTGATGTCTTCAAGGTTCATTTGCTTTGCTGCATGTGACAGAATTTCATCTGTTTTTAACAGTTGAATAATATTCCATAGGTGTGTATGTATGTTCTGTTTATCCACTCATCTATTGATGGACACAGTTTGGCAATTGCGAATAATACCACCATGAACACTGATGAGCAAGTACCTGTTCGAATCCCTGCTTTTTAATCCTTTGGGGAATATAGCTAGTAGTGGGATAGCCAGGTCATAGGTAATTCTATACTTAACTTTCTGAGGAATCACCAAACTGTTTTCCGCTGTGGCTATACCAGTTTACATTCCTGCCAACAAAGTAAAAGTATTCCTATCTCTCTACATCCTTTCCAACACTTACTTTTCTTTTCTTTTTTTTTAATAGTAGCTTTTCTAGTTGGTGTGAAATGGTGTATCATTGTGGTTTTGATTTGTAGTTCCCTAATGGCTAATAATGTGGGGCATCTTTTCCTGTGCTTTCTGCCCATTTGTATAGCTTCTTTGAAGAAATACCTGCTCAGATCTTTTGCCCATTTCTTAATTGGGTTGTTTGTCTTTTTGTTGTTGAGTTGTAAGGAGTTCTTTATATATTCTAGATATATTAAACTTTTATCAATACAGTTTCCAAATATTTTATCCCATCTGTAAATTTTCTTTTAACTTTCTTGATAGAAAGTACTTGCACAAAATTTTGAATTTTGAGGCAGTCCTGTTATCTATTTTTTCTTTCATTGCTTGTGCTTTAGGTGTAAAGTCTAAGAAATCGTTGCCTAACTCAGATTTTGAAGATACTTCCCTACATTTTCTTCTAGGAGTTTTATGGTCCTGGTTCTTATATTTAGGTCTTTGATTCCATTTTATTTAATTTTTGATTAAGGTATAAGATAGAGGTCCTCTTTCATTCTTTTGGACATGGATATTTAGTTCTCCTAGCACCATTTGTTGAAGAGACTGTTCTGTCCCAGTTGAGAGGACTTGGCAACCGTGCCAAATATCAATTAGCTAGAGATGCAACGCTCTATTTCTGAACTCTCAATTCTATTCCATTGGTCAATGTACCTTTCTTTATGCCAGTAACATTGCTGTTTTGACCACTCTGTGGATTTATAATGTGCT
Source organism: Myrmecophaga tridactyla (assembly GCA_004026745.1). Lineage (NCBI taxonomy): Eukaryota > Metazoa > Chordata > Mammalia > Pilosa > Myrmecophagidae > Myrmecophaga > Myrmecophaga tridactyla. The sequence goes on along the minus strand of PVIY010044946.1, from coordinate 5,770 downwards.
TTCAAGAAGTATGATTCCTCCCACTTCATTCTTTTTCAAGATGTTTTTGGTTATTTGAAGGACCGTACTCTTACAAATAAATTTGATAATTAGTTTTTCCATATCTGCAAAGTAGTCTCTTAGAATTCTGGTTGGCATTGTGTTTCGTTTCAATAGAATTGTTATCTTAATTATGTTTAGCTTTCCAATCCATGCCCTTCTGATTATTTAGGTCTTTTATTTCTTTGAGCAATGTTGTGTAAGTTTTCTCTCTACGGGCCCTTTACATGCTTGGTTAAATTTATTCTTAGATATTTGATTCTTTAAGCTGCTTATTGTAAATGGAATTTAAAAAAAATTTCACCCTCAGAGTGCTCATTACTAGTTTATAGAAACATGATGATTTTAGCACGTTGATCCTGTACTTTATCACTTTGCCGAACTTGTTTTTTAGCTCTAATAGCTCTGTTGTTGATTTTTTGGACTTATATAAATATATGTTAATGTCATCTGCAACTAGTGTAAGTTTTACTTCTTGCTTTCCAATTTGGATGCCTTTTATTTCTTTTTCTTGCCTAACTACTTTAGCTAGAACTTTCAGCATATTGTTGAAGAACAGAGGTGACTATGGGCGCCCTTTTCTTCTTCCTGATCTTAGAGGGAAATCTTTTCATTCTTTCATCATTGAGTATGATATTAGCTGTGAGTTTTTCGTCTATGCCTTTTATCCTGTTGAGGAAGTTTCTGCTATTTCTATTTCTTGGAAGTGTTTTTACCGGGAAAGAATGCTAGATTATGTCAAATACCTTTCTTGCATACATCAAGATGATCATGTGTTTTTTCTCCTTCAATTTGTTAATGTGCTATATCCCATCAATTGTTTTTCTTGTGTTGAACCACCCTTGCATACCTGAGATTAAAACCACTTGACCATGGTGTCTGACTTGTTGTCGTACAGTTGTTCATAGTATCCTCTAATGATCTTTTTTTTATTTTTGTGGGGTCAGTAGTAATGTCTCTCCCCCCCTACCTTCATTTCTAATTTTATTTATTTGCAGCTTCTGTTTGTCAGTCTAAGGGTTTGCCAATTTTAGTGATCTCAAAGAGGCAACTTTTGGTTTTTTTGATTCTATTGTTTCTTATTCTCAATTTCATTTATTTCTGCTCTCATCTTTCTTACTGCTATCCTTCTTGCTTTGGGATTAGTTTACTTATTCTTTTTCTAGTTTCTCCAGTTTACAGTAAGATTGTTGGTTTTAGCTCTTTCATCTTTTTTAATGTAGATATTTAATGTAGATATACATTCCCCTCTCACTACTTTTACTGCCTTGACGGCATCCCATAACTTTTGATATGTTGTGTTCTCATTTTCATTCATCTCCAGATTTCTACTGACTTATCTTACAATTTCTTCTTTGACCCACTGATTTTTTAAAAAGTGTGTTGTTTGGACTCTGGTTCTCTGCCTGTTATTGATTTATAATTTCATTCTATTAAAGAGAAAGTGTTTTGTGTAATTTTAATCTTTTAAATTTGAGACCAGTTTTGTGATCCAACAGGTGGTCTCTTCTGGAGAATGATTTATGAACACTATAGAAGTGCTGTTTTGGGATGTAGTGTTCTGTATATGTCTGTTAAGTCTAGTTCATTTATAATATTCAATTTCTTTGTTTCCATATTGTCTAGATGTTTTACATATTGATGAGGGTGGTATATTGTAGTCTTCAGCTATTATGATAGAGATGTCACTCCCTTCAGTTTTGCCAGTGTGTGCCTCATGTATTTTGGAGGCACTTTAAGTACACAAATAACAATTTGTGATTGTTACTTCTTCCTTTTGGGTGCCCCTTTTATTAATATTTAGTGTCTGTCTTTCTCTTTCTCTCTTTTTCTTCTTTGTCTCTTATAACAGTTTTGCATTTAAAGCCTGTCTGATATTAATATATCTACCCCAGCTCTTTTCTGGTTACTGTTTGCATGGAATATCTTTTTTCAGCCTTTCACTTTCAACTCATTTATGTTCTTGGATTTAAGATGAGTCTCTTGAAGACAACATATAGATAAATCATAATTTTTTTGTCCATTCTGCCACTTGCTGTCTTTTCATTGGAAAGTTTATTCCATTAACATTCAAAGTCATTACTCTTTTTTTTTTAATATTTTTATTGATAAACAGCATGCAAACACGAGCATTCTTAACATTCAAACATTCCATACACGGTATGCAATCAGTGGCTTACAGTGTCATCACATAGTTGTGTATTCATCACCATGATCATTTCTTAGAACATTTGCATCGCTCCAGAAAAAGAAATAAAAAGAAAAAAGAAAAAACTCATACTTACCATACCCCTTACCTCTCCTTCTCATTGAACACTAATATTTCCCGCTACCCAGTTTATTTTAATAATACTCATTATTTATTTTTAATCCATATTTTTTACTTATCTGTCCATACCATAGATAAAAGGAGCATCAGACAGAAGGTTTTCATAATCACATAGTCACATTGTGAAAGCTATATCATTATACAATCATCGTCAAGAAACATGGCTGCTGGAATACAGCTCTACAGTTTCAGGCACTTCCCTCTAGCCTCTCTAATATACCTGAAGCTGAAAAGGGAATATCTATATAATGCATAAGAATAATCTCCAGGATAACCTCTCGACTCTGTTTGAAGTCTCTCAGCCACTGACACTTTATTTTGTCTCATTTCTCTCTTTCCCCTTTCCATTGAGAAGGTTTTCTTAATCCATTGATGCTGAGTCCCAGCTCATTCTAGGATTTCTGTCCTACATTGCCAGGGAGGTTTACACCCGTTGGAGTTATGTTCCATGTAGAGAGAGGAGGAGGGCAGTTGAGTTTGCTTGCAATGTTGGCTGAGAGAGAGAGATAGGCCATATCTGAGAAACAGAAGATGTTCTCTGGGGGTGACTCTTAGGCCTAATTTTAAGTAGGCTTAGCCTATCCTTTGCAGGTATAAGTTTCATATGAACAAAACCTAAGATTGAGGACTTGGCCTATTGATTTTGTTGTCCTCACTGCTTGCGAGAAATATCAGGAATTCTCTAAATGGGGAAGTTGAATTTTCCCTCTTTTTTGCCATTCCCCCAAGGGGACTTTGTAACTACTTCTTTCTTCACTGCTCAGATCACTCTGGGATTTATTGGGGCATCCCTCTGGACAAACCTACAAAATCTCATACCCTGTTCAAGGTTCCATGTACTTATGGTATTCAATTAACCTGTCCATATAAGTTATATTAGGAAGTACACTAGTCAAAATATAAAATTTGTACCAAATAAACATTTTTTGCATTAGTCTCACACAGAAGTTAAAATTAAAATATGAATGGCCATTATTTCAAACACCCTTTGTTCTTCCTCATGCAAAAACATTTTTAAATTTTTACTTTTAGTCACTATCATTGTACACTCTAGGTATCCCTAGATTATAATATCTCAGTCTTTATCATCTGTCTTTCCTTCTGGTTTCATATATGCCACCAGCCCTCCTCCCTCTATCATTCTCACATTCAGCTTCATTCAGTGTTTTAACATAATTGTATTACAGTTAGGTAGTATTGTGCTGTCCATTTCTGAGTTTTTACATTCAGTCCTGTTGCACAGTCTGTATCCCTTCAGCTCCAATTACCCAATATCTACCCTATTTCTATCTCCTGATGAACTCTGTTCTTAACCAAAATTCTCCAAGTTCCTTCATTAATATTTGTTCATATCAGTGAGACCATGTTGTATTTGTCCTTTTTTCTGGCTCATCTCACTCAGCATAATGTCCTCAAGGTCCATCTACGTTGTTACATGCTTTATAACTTTATTCTGTCTTACAGCTGCGTAATATTCCATCGTATGTATACACAGCTTGTTTAACCACTCGTCTGTTGATGGACATTTGGGCTGTTTCCATTTCTTGGCATTTGTAAATAATGCTGCTGTAAACATTGGTGTGCAAATGTCCGTTTGTGTCCTTGCCCTCATGTCCTCTGAATAGGTACCTAGCAGTGATATTGCCGGATCATATGGCAATTCTATATTTGCTTTTAGAGGAACCGCCAAACTGCCTTCCACAGCAATTGTACCATTGTACATTCCCACCAACAGTGGATAAGTGTGCCTCTTTCTCCACATCCTCTCCAGTACTTGTCATTTTCTGTTTTATTGATAATGGCCATTCTTGTGGGTGTGAGATGATATTTCATTTGGTTTTGATTTGCATTTCCCTGATAGCCAGGGAATTGAGCATCTTTTCATGGGCCTTTTAGCCATTTGTATTTCCTCTTTTGAGAAGTGTCTATTCATGTCTTTTACCCAGTTTTTAAATTAGGTTGTTTGTCTTTTTGTTGTTGAGTTGAACAAATCCCTTTATATATTCTGGATACTAGACCCTTATCTGTCATTTCCAAATATTGTCTCCCATTGTGTGGACTGCCTTTTTACTTTCTTGACAGAGTTCTTTGAGGCACAAAAGTGTTTACTTTTGTGAAGTTCCCATTTATCGATTTCTTTCTTCAGTGCTCATGCTTTGGGTGTAAGATCTAGGAAACCGCCTCCTATTACAAGTTTTACAAAATATTTCCCTATATTTTCTTGTAGAAGTTTTATGGTCTTAGATCTAATGTTTTAGGTCTTCAATCCATTTTGAGTTAATTTCTGTATAGGGTGTGAAATATGGATCCTCTTTCATCCTTTTGCATGTGGATATCCAATTCTCCAAGCACCATTTTTTGAAGAGACTATTCTGACCCAGGTGAGTTGGCTTGACTGCCTTATTGAAGATCAATTGTCCATAGATGAGAGAGGGTCTATATCTGAACACTGTATTAAATTCCACTGGTCAGTGTATCTGTCTTTATGCCAGTGCCATACTGTTTTGACCACTGTAGCTTCATAATATGCCTTAAAGTCAGGTAGTGGGAGACTTCTGACTTCATTTTTCATTCTCAGGATAGTTTTAGCTATTTGGGGCACTCTGCCCTTCCAGATAAATTTAGTTATTGGTTTTTCTATTTCTGAAAAATAAGTTTTTGGGATTTTAATTGGTATTGTGTTGAATCTATAAATGAATTTAGGTAGAATTGACATCTTAGCTATATTTAGTCTTCCAATTCATGAACACAGTATGCCCTTCTGTTTATTTAGGTCTTCAGTGATTTCTTTTAGCAATTTCTTGTAGTTTTCTTTGTATAGGTCTTTTGTATCCTTAGTTAAATTTATTCCTAAATATTTTATTCTTTTGGTTGCACTTGTAAATGGATTTTTTTCTTGATTTCTTCCTCAGATTGCTGATTACTAGTGTATAGAAATACCACTGATATTTGGACTTTCATCTTGTACCCTCCCACTTTGCTGTACTAATTTATTTGCTCTAGTAGCTTTGCTGTAGATTTTGGGGGATTTTTGGATAGTATCATGTCATTTGCAAACAGTGACTTTTACTTCTTCCTTTCCAATTTGAATCCCTTTTATTTCTTTTTCTTGTCTAATTGCTCTGGCTAGAACTTCCAGAAGTTTTGGATAACAATGGCGACAGTGGGCATTCTTGTCTTGTTCCTGATCTTAGATGGAAAGCTTTCAGGTTTTCCCCATTGAAGATGATGTTAGCTGTGGGTTTTTTGTATATTCCCTTTACCATGTAGATGAAGCTCCCTTCTGTTCTTATCCTTTGAAGTGTTTCATCAAGAATGGGATGTTGAATTTTGTCAAATGCAGTTTCTGCACCAGTTGAGATGATCATGGGGTTTTTCTGCTTCGATTTGTTGGTATATGGT
>PVIY010044945.1:0-19392 GCA_004026745.1 Myrmecophaga tridactyla | reverse complement strand
CCCAGGGTTTGCTCAGCTTCCATAGAGGCCTGAGTGGTTTCCCTGATGACAGGGTCATCTCAGTATTGGGCAGTGTACTGCACATGGCCTCAAAGCTTCAGACCTAACTGGAGTTTCTGACAAGCATGAGCCTTCCCTTTGGAGGTCCCAGCTCATCCTGATCAACGCTCTTGGGCTACAGCTCATCTGGACATAGTGGGCTGTGGGGATTCCAGATCCTAGATGAAGGGACTGTTTTTCCAGAAGATGTGATTGCATCACAATTAATGACAAGAGAGCTCACCTCTCAGATGCAATAGCTCACCAGCCCCAAGGGTGTGGAATGAGACTGAATATTGCAGCTGTCCCTAAAATAGAGTAATTGGGGATTTTTTCCCTCTCAAGTCTCCTAGTGCAAACAACTGAAATATTTCAACTATATGTGTTTTCAAAATAGATCTCAGTAATCATTTCAAAGCCCTTCTTTTTTCTTTTATTGTACCTCATTTTTTTTCAGATCACAAAGGGAGGAGGTTCATTCAGAGGAGCAGGGGGGTTTGTGTCTCACTTCCTTCTGGTCCTGGGCCCTGTGTGAATGGTGGAAATGTCCTCCCACATCTGTCAGTAATTGTCAGCATCAGCATCTGGCTGGTGCCCAGAGAAGACCAAATGTGCTGTATTTGCTCATATCTCTTTCAACCCAGAGAAGTGACTAGAAAACCAATATCCCAATTGCTTATTTGAGTTTGAGTAATAGGACAGGAGTATCCTGGGAGAGCTCCCTGCCCTCTGCTGATAACACTATATGCTTTTTTCCTGCAATATTGATGCCCCTTCTCAGAGTGCAGGTAAGTCTCATGGGAGTTCGCAGGAATACAGAGAGGGCAGACAGCTGAGTCAGCACAGACTGGGAAAAGGAAGCTGCAGAGAGAAAGTCAAGAGTGTTAGAGAATAAATAGATCTACTGATAACTGAGACAACTGAGACCTGTTCCCACCTGTGCAGTTGGAGAGGAGCAGGAGAAGAGGAATACAGGCCATGGTGGACACAGTCCCTGAGGACTTCAATGACTTGGGTTGCTCTTATCCTCCCTTTACTGGCCTTAGTAAAGGAAGGGTTAGCCATATAAATTGTGTCCAATTTTTACTGAGCTGAAGGTCTTGTGGATAGAGAGATGTGACAGGTAGGGCTAATCTGGTGCCCCTTGGGGGAGCCCTGGGAGGAAGCAGCTTTTGAGGCACATGGCCTGTGAGCAGGAGGGTCTGCCATTCCCAGAAAGGACCCAGCACTGGGTCTCCCTTGGGAATACAGGGTTCTGCCCCAAGCATGCTAGCATTAGGGTCACACGCAAATGTGGGAGCCCTCCATGCATTTCCTATAGGGCAGCCCTGTAATGCCCACCTACTGGCCACAGTCGAACTTTTAACCTTCTCGATGGTCTTATGAGCTTCTGTCATCTGACCTGGTCACTGTCATGCAGCAGACTGTGACTAAGTAACTTGTGTGACCCACACTGTGAACAGCTCTAATATAACTAACGTTAATATGCTCCAAATGTGTGGGACATTTGTAGTTTAAAAGAGGAATTTCAATAAAAATAAAGCAAATATGAAATTTGCTGTAAGAATAAATTATTGTCTGAAACAGACAGACAAAAAACCCATGTCAGGAATTTAGGGAAGGCACCTTTAAAAAGATATTCCTTAACATGGAGGGTGAGTTATACATAGGAAGGGGTGCCCTAGATGAAGAAAGAATATGGGCTGAGAGACAAAGATGTGGAAGGGGACAGCCTGCTGATAAAACATGGAAGTCCTTGAAAGGAGAAGGCATTGTCCTGTCTCCTTGCAATTATAAAAACTCCTCCATACATATTCAAAACTAAGAAAATATAATGTCTCAGAACATAACCTACTAAGATCATCTACCAACTGTCTACCTCTTTATAAGTAGTTTTCTTACTAAAGAAAAAATTTTTGCCAATTCTATACATTTTATTTGATTTTCCATAGGGAGTGTTATAGTTGTTTATACATTTATCATGCAAGTCTTGGAATATTAATCCTAGCAGTTTAATATTCTGTTTATATGACTGGAATATTTTAATATATGGAAATACAAGTATCTATTATATTTAATATAATGTTATATTGAACTTGTTCCTGAGAGAATAAATATAAACATATTGTTTTATATATTTATTTATACTAAGTCAATTTTTTAATTAAATAAATTCCATTGCATATTGTTAGTAAAATATGTCACATCCTGATGGTGGAAAAATAGCTCAATCCCATTTTTCTTTATAACTCTAGTTTCACTTACTTTGTATGTTGTGTTGATAAATTCCAGGAAAAAATAACAAATACTTCTCATAACAATTTTCTTTGCCTAACATTTTTCACCATTTAAAGCAATTTTAGATATGAGGTAAATGGTAGAAAATACATTAATATTTTAAGGAAATATCCTTTTGTCTGAAATTTTTCCCTTTTTTTCAAAATGTGGTATATAATATTCTGGATATCTGTGTTAATGTGCACTCAGGAAATTCAAAGCATTTATGATGTCTCTTTAAAAAAACATACATACAAGAAAGCAAAGGACAACTGAAACTACTCAAAACTGGCACCCTCAGTGTATGTATGACATTGAATATACAAACTCCTAGTTCCTGTCAGTGAAAAACAAAACAAAGCAAAATAAACAAAGTTCCCAATCCTAGAAAGGTACCTTCCATGTTTCCATCAGAAGTCAGAAGCCTTAGCAGAAAGCATTGTCAGTTTAAGGAAATGTTGAAAGACTTAGAAGAAAGCTCACAGCAGACCTATTACTGATCTAGAGTCATGGCCAGAAATAGAAAACACTCCTAACTATGATGAGAAATTACAGTGTTTGTATAGAAGAGAGCTCTGAACTATAAGGAAAGAAGATTAAAGTCCATTGAAGCAAAAGGAAGACATCTTTGATGGATGGATGGAGAAGTGACTTAAAAGGAAAAGGAAGGTGAGCCTTTGAGAACCATAGGGTGAAGGGAAAAAGTAGGAAAAAGAAGGAAGTTAGAGTTGTCAGGAAAAATAAATGATAATCACTTCATACTAGAAAAAACACATCATCAATATAATTCCATTATAATAAAAGAAAAATTAATGAAGTTGAGAACAGAAAAATAGTAGATCTAATCTCTAATCAACCCATTATTTAAGAAAAAAGAAAGAAAGGACACACACTTGCTCATTTATTTAACACAAAGGGAGACTGCAATATAAAGTAGACAATATAAGAAATTACAATATTCCAATAGTCTTCATAAAATTAGAAATTAAAAAGAACCTTGAATTAACTTAGCACCTCAGTGAGAAAAAGAAAAAGAAACCTAGATTAAATACTAACTTAATTATGAAAATAACATTGACAAAATTGGCTTTATTAAAGATAAAAACCTTAAATAGATCAATTATTATAAAACACATATCAGAAGGGATTTCCACCACACCTTGAAGATGACCTGGGTCCAATTTCTCTGCTTCACAGTATGTTCCAAAACACTGAAAAAGAATTTTCTAATTATTTTATAAAGCAAGTGTAACACTGACACCTACACCTGACAAAGAGTTTAAAAACAGAGAAAAATGATGGAATAGTATCACCAGTTTGATGCTAAACTTATAATAATTATTAATAAATAGAAATAACAGCTTATTGATAAATTGATACAATATGACAGTTTTAGGTAGTTAAAGCTGCTGGAATGCAATATATCAGAAATGGAATGACTTTTAAAAAGGGAATTTATTAAATTGCAAGTTTATGGTTCAAAGGCAATGAAAATGTGCAAACTAAGGCATCCAGAGAAAGAGACCTTAACTCCAGAGAAAGGGCTGATGAAGTTCAGGGTTTCTCTCAGCTGGGAAGGTGTATGGTCATATCTGCTACCTTTCCTCATTCCCTAAGTCTTCCCCAGGGCTTTCTCCTTCTGCATGTCCAAAGATGTCTGGGCTTTGTCACCACTAAAGCTCTTTCTGAAATGGTTCCCTCTCAGAGGACTCCTGTAAGCAATCCCACCTTGAATGGGTGGAGACACATCCACAGGAAAACCAATTAATCAAAAGTTACTGCCCACAATGGGGTGGGTCACATGTCCATGGAAGCAATAAAGAAGATCCCACCTAGCAATATTGAATGAGGATCAAAGAACATGGCTTTTCTGGGGTCCACAACGGTTTAAATCTGCACAATGACTAAAGTGAGATTTATTCCAGGAATGTGAGTTTGTTTCATTATTGGGAAATCCTTTACTATAATACACCATATTAACAGATTAAAAGAAAATTCCTATTATTACCTCAACAGATTATGAAAGAATGTTTAACAAAAGTTAACACTTGAGAAAATAAAAATAGATGAAAACTTTTTACACATGGTGATAGAAATTCCCATGTATAATACTTGTTCCTAAAACTAGCAATTTAGAAAATGTGTGATTTGCACTAAGATCAGGAAAAGGCAAAGATGTCCACTATTGTCTATTATTCCTGCAAGCATTAGACAATGCAATCAAACAGCAGAATTGAATGGTCATGTCTAAGGCTGGAAAATAACAGAAGGGAAGATATTCCTAAAGACACAAGCAGGGTGATATTCACTGTGCTTCTCTAATCTGATTTGAAGAGCTGCTGTTGAAAAGCATCACTCAGTTGGGCTTATGTTTTTACTTTTAAATTGTGGCATAGTGTTCAGCTGTACATTATGGCATGTACATAAATGTGAATTTGTAGCCACATCAAAGCCCACATGAAATATTGATTGCATTGTACATTTTCTGCATGCCCTTAAAAGCCTTCACTATACATACTCTTTTTTTCATATTTGTGTCACCTAATTAAAGATTATTATTTGATATCCATTAAAACAAAGACCCAAGTGCATGGAATGTCCTCAGCAACTCATGCTGGTGGCAGAGGGACAGCAGAAATCTCCCACTGGGCTGGTGTTGATCTAGGTGTTGACAGGGGAGTAATAGGCAAGACAAACAGAAGGGAGGGATCGCTTCACTCCCCCAGGTGTCAGAATGCAGTATCAGTTCTCACATACTTCCTTCAGGCATGGAATAATAACCTCCAGCATGAGCTGTCATCTGAGGAACATCAGGCATCACTCTCATGGGGTTTCTGTATGGAAGCTTTTCATGCCAGTCCACATCAACACAACCCACTTAGCTGAGACTTCCAGGACAAATGATGGTGATATTCTGACCAGGAGTATATCCACTATACTACCTAACTAGAAATTAGATAATTTCTAATTCCAGACTCATGCAGAGACATTAGAAATAGGGAAGGGATATAGACATGGGTAAGTCTGGGGTCACAACACACCTGCTACTTTCAAAATAGAGGTGAAATTCAGGTCCTGAGCAACTGCAGACCCCTTTCCATAAACCCCTGGCAAAGGCTGCCTTTGAAAATGGCTGAGGGAGAAAGTCTTCAGGCCATTGTGAGACACATCAGAGCTCTCTCCTGAGGCTCCATTTTGGAAACTCTGTCCACAAGCTCTATCTCATTCTCTAGCATGAGTATTATGGGATCAGACTCAGTCAATGCAAACATATTCTAGCTCCTTGCTGACTACCATTCTGTTCTTGGGCTGAGGTTTTGACAAAGCCTGAATTGAGGAAAAGGAGATGCTCCACTTCTGCGCCAGTTGTGTGGGGTTGTAGACCCAGGAACTCATGAAGTCATGAGGGGCATCCCAGTAGGATCAGGAAAGACTGTTGCCCTAACTCCCAGAGAACCACCTGAGTGGTTCATCAGTGGTCTGGCCCAGCACCTGCACTCTCAAGGCATCACACAACCTCCTGCTGGCCACTGTTTTGACTCAAGGAATTCACCCAAGGAAGACGAATCTGAGAGGTGAGCAAACTAACCCCAGAAGCATTCTAGCCTCATTGAATTCTTGTTACCTCAATAGCTTTGTGACATTATCAAAAATGACATTGGTGCTTTACAATTTGCAATTTACAAGTCATAATTTGTAATGTATGAGCAACATTATAATTTTCTGCAGAGAATTTATTCTATCACTCAGAAATAGAAAATGTAAGATGTCATTTTGGGAAGACCTATTTCATTCTTGGGGTTAAAATCTGGCTCACATTTTCGGTCACTTTTCTCTGGGGCTAGGAATATAGAAATACCAAAGTGCACCTACATATCATTCAATACCCTCAGGCTGAGGAAAGGCATTAGTGCCTTCTTCCTTGAGAAGACACATGTGTCCACTTCACCTGCCTTTTCTCAATCCAAGGCAAATGAGTGCAGATGTAGGGATATGTCCCATCCTGACCTGGACCCTAACACGGCCATGCTGCATAGACAGGGAATCTCAAAATGACAATATCAGGGTGTCCACAGTGGCTCAGCAGGCAGAGTTCTTGCCTGCCATGTCAGAGACCTGGGTTTGACTCCTAGTGCCTGCCCATGCAAAAAAAAAAAGATAACAGCTTCAGTACAATGGCCAGTTTGCATTTAGAGGACAGAGAAGTCCCTTTCCTAATGATATGGGGGGCAAAACTTACCAGAAAAATCCCCTGAGTAGAACATTGCATGCTGACAGCCTTCAAAATAAGAAAACCAGGTTATCCCAATCAAGAAAATGGAAACAGCGGTCCACGGTGGCTCAGCAGACAGGAATGCTTGCCTGCAATGCCAGAGGACCCGGGTTCGATTCCCGGTGCCTGCCCATGTAAAAACAAACAAACAAGAAATGGAAACATGCGGTGAGCTCAGGAGGACTTCCCTATTCAGGAACCGAAGCTAAGGGATAAAACCTTCTCAAATATGTTCCTCACCACACCAATGGACAAAGGGCTTCTTTGATGATTAAAAAGACCCATTACCACAAGGCCAGTGACAATTCCACCAAGCAAGGAGTTCACCAAAACAAGGGAGGATGCTTACCTCCCAATAATGGTCTCCTGGTCTGTTCTAACAAAATATCCATTTTCAGGAGTGGTGTATTCCCTCATTGTGCATCACCTGCATCTGCAAATTCTGCCATGACCTTTGGGGTCAGCACTAATCAGGCTTTCCTGGAGCCTTTTCAACAATGGGGCAGCAAGTGTCACCAGGCTTCTACCCTCTCAGAAGCCTTATGAGAGGCAGAGGTGGGTGAGCCAAGGGCAGTAAGATGGATTGGGGGCTGTCCTCCAGAAGAAGTACCCCCCACCATATGCTTCATCTTTTCAATGAATTGAGTATGTGAGAGGCCCTGCAGGGAGTAAAGCTGAGAAGGAGAAGCTTGCTGCTGCTCAAGGGAAATATGGGCTCATGATAATCCATGAGGCCACCTGAAGGACTCATGGGAGTTGTGCTGATTGGAGGAGGGCAGACACCAGTCCCAGCTGCCTCAGGCCCAGTGACACTAAGACTCTGGAGGCACTAACACAATTTTGGTCAAATCTCACAATCAGGGGAAGCCAGAGAAGCTCCCAGAATTGATGAAGAATTTGACCATTGATCTCCCCAGGACATGAACGAATTGAGTTGAGCAACTAAGAGAGTCATCCTCTTAGGAGGGTTGGGAGAGAGGAACAGCCAAGGTGTTCCTGATGGGCCATTTCCAGAGTCCCATCAGGTAGCACCCTGGGTAGGGAGAAGTGTTAGTAGAGGAGGACCCCAGAACAGGGTCTGGTGGTCCCCAGAATCTCCTTCCTGAAGCACCAGGGTGTTTAACCAACTTTCCTACATCTCTTTTATACTCCTTCAAGTCTTTTGTAGCATTAGAACTTCTTTTCTTATCCCTATCATTGATCCCTTCATGCCCCAAGCTGTTCTACTTCTTGGTATGAGCAAGTAATCACCTTGTAATGAAAAAGAGAGGAGATAATTATAGAGTGGAACTCAGGTGAGTGAGGGGAGCCTGTTTCTGGACAACCCAGTACCTGTTGAGAGGTCAAAGAGACAGTCATGTGACACTGAGGAGTAGACTCTTTGCTCAACATGCCTGGAGGCACTATGAAGGAAGAAACAGCTTCTAGAGCCAGGCTAAAATTATTAGATGTGAGAAGTCAGAAAGCAGAGACCTTGTCTGAGCAATAGCTCACTTGGGGTGTGGTGAATCTAGCTAACCAATGAGAAGCTCTCAGATCACACTGAGTCATCTTCAGGCCTTGGCTTGGGTGTGGGCTGAGGTGGGGTGGAGGTTAGAACCCAACCACCTATTCCTCATCCATCATCTCCTTGAAGCAATAATTTGTCCTAAGAATCAATTTTCTGCCTATGTAGACACACTCAAGGTAAAAGATATTAGCAATTGATCAAATAAATGTTTGAATGAGAAAAATGGAGAAGATATTTTCATATACAGTGCTTCCAGGAAAATCAAGCACTGGCTGAAGAGGTGTCAACAGAAGCCCCTGCCTAAGTGAGATTAGGCTTCAGGCAGTGATAGGGTGACTGCACCAGAATGGAGGAGCATAGCAGAGGTTTTTGCCTTACTTCTCCATTGGTCTGGAGCAGTGTGTAACTCTTAGAGTTACCAAGCCATATACAGCAGTAATAGCCCCATCCTCAGGCTGCAGTCCAGAGATGAGCAAAATCCCAGCATTGGTTGAGACATCATTGGATCCAGAGAATCAGTTGGGGACCCCAGAGCCCTGGTGCTTGTCTAAACCCATGTGGAATATAAGAAGGTACTGAGGAGAGCTCCCTGTCTTCTGCTGGTGCCAGTATATCCAGAATTCCCCAGGCTGAAGCCACTGCTCAGGGTGCAGGTGAGTCACACAGATGTTCCAAAGTTTCAGAAAGGGAAGATGGCTGAGACAACACAGGCTGGGAGAGGCAAACTGTAAACACATACACACATGGATGATAGGGTAGGGACCAGGGAGAGCCTGCTGGGAGGTCTGAGGAAGAGAATACTCATACAGGAAGATCCACTGCAATGAGTTACTAAGGCCTGTCCTCACCTGCACAATGAGAGGAGCATGAGAAGGAGAGGAGCACAGGCCATGGTGGACACAGCCCTGTGGGGTCCACAGTGGAACTTGACTCCCTCAGACTTCTTTTTCTCTCCCACCCCTATCAGAGGAGGGGCTGTTCATGCAAATGTTTTTCCATTCGCTGCCTGCCTAGGCCCTCCCTGAGCCTTGATGAGCTCAGCTCACACTAGATCACGCAGGATGAACATTTGGCTGGTCCCTTGTGAGAGGCCTGGAAGGAAGCACCTGCAGAGACAACACAAATGTCATTCTCAGGAGACTCTGCCAGGACAGAGAGGACACAGCTGCTGAGTCCCAATCAGTGAGCACAATGCCCAGACCCAAAGGCTGGGGCTCCTTGAAGTGACTGGTCCCTACTGAGCCCAAGGGGTGGAAACCTCCAGATGGTCTCACCTCACCCCTGTTCACAGGGCTCAAACTAAGCATACTCAACGGCATTTGAGGCCAGCTATCTGCCCCCACACCAACCACTGCCTGTGTCCAATCATTTATGTCTTATTCCTAGATAAAGTGATTCTGAGAAGCTTCCCTGGATTTCTAATCAGTTCCTCATTCCAGAAGGTGCCACGTCCATGGAAGCTGCAAACAAGTGCATGAACTAACACCCTCTAGAATGTGCTGTGAAGATGCCACCAAGATGAAAGGACATGGAGTAGATCAGGTCAGGTGGCACAGAGGAGGTATCACATGGGCTGGTCTGAAATGCTGGTAGAGGCTCTTCAAAGGAAGAGAATAAAATTGACATTTTTTCAGGGAATAAAAATACCCCAAGGCAAGCTCCAAAGGAAAAATTCCAAAAAGATTTTTAAAAAATTGCTAAGCTCTAAATTTGAACAATGAATAGATTATGTTCAGTGTTTTTTTAAAAACTAATTCCTTTCATAAACTAATATTTACCATTACACAGTATGAGACATTTTTTTATTTTCTGAAGTCATCCTTCCTTCCCTAAGCAAAGCTTGCAGTTTGATGCATATTTGTGTCATAAATTTTTGTCAGGCTTTTGTCATAGGGATTATAGAAACTGCTCATTTTGAAAACAGATTTTTCCATCTGCATTTTCTTACTCATTCTTTTAAGATGAGCAGGAAGTTGAGTTGGGCATTTTACTGTCATGCTGTTTACACATGTGTTTGGATGCCTGGGCAGGTAAAGTAGCACCCACTCACTGTACCCCACATCCACATTTGCTCTAACTCCACAAATGCCCTGACATCTCCTCTCACAAGGTCCTTTATGTACATAGTTCAGGGCCAGCTCAATTTCTTCCTTGGGGTACTCTCCATCCATGGCCTGCAGAGAGAACTTTTTTCTTCAGGCCATGTATGTCCCCCTGGCTCAGAATCCAACAGTGGTTCCTCATTGCTGTTTCCTGAAGAACACAATCCCCTCAGGAGCCCCTGACATGTCCCTGCCCATCCCCACAGCCCACCTCATAGGGCCCTCCCCTCACTCTCAGTTTCCAGTCTTCCTTTCTTCCTTGTCCTTGGACACTGAACTCTTCTTCCTTTCAAGATCTCCACACCAGCTCCTCTTCTGTCTGTTGGTATTAAATGAACTTCCACATGAAATCCTGATCTGCTTTGACAAATGTGAAGATCTATTAAAAATAGGGCATGTGTCCATCAATGCAGATAGGGACAAGGATTTTTGTAAACACTTGTTGTGGAAATTGATAGAATTTCAAAAACATAGAAGATAGCTCATTGAAACATTTGCCCTATCATCCAGCTTCCACCAGTTTAATCTTTCACTTTCCTGCACCCCTCAACCCACACCCTCACTTAAGTGTTTTAGAACAAATCTTGGACATATCACTTCATTGGTGTATGATTTATTATGTATGTCCATATTTTATGTTCCCAATCTTGTACTTTTAAATCTTGGAATCCAACAACTCTCCTGTAAAGTAATTTTTGTTTTCCTTTCTGCAGAGTTTAGATAATAGTTGAACTGATTAGAAATTGAAGGAATCACAGTGGATCCTTAGTTTTGCATTTGTGTGGTTCATGGCATGATGCACTCCTTACAATTGATTCCAGATTCACTCATAAATTCTGACAATCATTCATTGGTTTCCTTCAGCCACTTTTTCCACTGCAGACACTTCTTTTCTCTGGGAACAGATTTTACATAGTGCCACATTCTTGCTTCCAGGCCTCTTCCATCAGGTCAGCAGTGCGTGAAAATTTGGTGTAGGGAGCTGTATATCATAATTAATTGTATGATGGATTTTGAGCCCTGTATTCAACAACTGTCCATATATATCTATCTTATAGGATCTTAGTTCATTGAAATGTTAAGCAGACATTCCCTTACTACCTCATGCACTGCAGTTTGCTTGCCCACAGACTTTTGCTTTCTGTGCTCAGAGTTTGCTCTGCCATCTACCTGGTCCCCATTGCTTCTTTACTCAGGACCTGAGGGCTCATCACCACCTTTGCTATCTTTTCCACATGAGCCCATGGAATCCAGTCCATCATTTGGGTCACCTGTCCCAGGCTCTAACCACTGCCTTATATATACTATTAATTAAACCATCCAGAGCTTAGGTCCATGTTCCTCTGCTATTCTCCAAAGCTGGGGTTAGCATTGTCTTTGGCATCTCTTCTTCAATGTACTGAGAATCACAATATCATAGTGCTCAGAAAGAAATAATTATTACATGTGTCTCCAAACTGATTTTCATTCTGGAATTACAATTTAGGTGAATTCACATATTCACTGAATAAATGTACACTGAGTCTGTATTTACTATCAGGAAATAGTAATGACTCTGTTCTTACACTGATGACAAAACAGAAAATATTCTATTTTGTCATGGAGTTGTTTCCCAGTTTGGTAACCCACAGTGAGAAAGACACTAACCATGAAGCAATGTCATTATGTGTTTGTCACCATATCTTGGCCAGTTGCTTGCATTGGGAATCTGGAGCCCACTCCTGACAGTCAGATGTCCTTCACCTCCCATGGGAAGTCAGCACTGATCTTCTCCATGCTCAACCCACATCACCCCCTCTGTTCTCCTTCCCCATGCTGCCCCAGCTGCCTGAGTGCCTCTGCCCATCACTGCTCACATGTGCCACCCAGAGTCCCTGGGTGTGGTATTGTCCACCATTTGCCATCACTTTATTTCCTTCTTTACACCACAGTTAAGGGGGTAACTCAAATACAGTCATCTCATAGAGGCATCTCTCTGCTTGAAAATATCCTTAGATTATCCTCCTGCCAAATTCAGTGAAATCTTTAGGGTCAAGTTCAAGATGTTTCTGGGCCTGCCTATGGTTTCATTCCCAGCCTCCAACCTCACCTTCCCCTCTTCATGGACTAGAAAAACATGAACAGATGGTGGTTGCAAAAGAGATTCTCAACCCCAGTACACAGTGGTCCCTTCCCCATGAGACCTTCCATCCTCCTGACTAGCCCCTGCCCTCCTCTAGGACCAGCTCACTCAGGGCCCCCTGGAGAAGGATGAGCATTGGAAGTTGAGGAACATTTATGTTCTCCTGTGAATAACATGAAATTTCAATGCCTGGATGATTACTGCATTACATGAAAAACAACCTAGTGTTCAAGACACTGAGCAAAAGACAAGAATAAGATATAAGTCCTCAAGTTATGATATCCATTTAGACTCCCCAGAGCAGAGGTCATGATTTGTGATATCAACTTAATGTTACTTTAAATCTTAAATCTTAAATCTTTCCCACTCAGTAGTGGAAAGCTGTCCTCCTTGACTTAAGCAGGCTTCCAGGGTAATTAAAGGGAAACAGAGATCCTGCAGCATTTGAATCAAGGTCATTGTTAATCATCAAAATCTGGAGAACATGACACTGAGAAGAGCTGGGGAAACAGTCCTCATGTTCCCTTAATTAAGAAAAAGGTTTGGTGATTAGGCATAATGTTAATCCTCATTGGATTACCACAAAAAATAAAATACATGAAGTAGGAAGAAATTTCTAATGGCTCATGGATTTCTATATGATCCTCAGTTCTTTTGAATGATAATAATGAATGGACAATGGGGGATTAATTGCCACTCACTGCTCCATGCACAGCACAAATTCCTGTTTTTCTGCAACACCTCAGCCTCCTATGGCTGGTGAGGTAGATCCCTAATGTCTGATCCTGTGGACAGTGGAGTCTGAATTGGGCCCAGACCATCTCCCAAGGCCTCTCTTTGCCATGCTCCTTCCACCCTCATTTCATCCTGGGGGACTAGCCAAGGCCTGGGCAATGACAGCCATTCAGAGAAGAGGGTCCTGACATGTTCTGAGCATCCACATGGGCTATTAGTGGAGGGAATTATTTCACCTGAGCTTTCTTCTGCTTGTGAGCCACTTCCCTGTGGGGAGGGCACTCACAAAATGTCAGAGACATAGAGGAATGCTCACCCTGAGTCCAATGGGCACTTTGAAAATATTGGGGTGTGGTGAAGGACAGGAGGAGCTCCAGGGACCACATGGGAACCTGGAGAGTTAAGTTCAACATCCTGACTCTCCATGGAAATATTCAGAGCTCTGCTCTGTGCAGACAGATCACAGATGCTGAGGACCAAGGTAACAAACTCTGATGGGTGGTTGTGCCTGAGTGTACTTGTGGACAGCTCTATGCCTTGGAAATTTAAAATTCTTCAGAAGTGGGTGTGGGGACAACCAAACATGTCCACATACAATTCCACATGTTACAAGAACTCCTAAGAAAATATTTTGCAATACAGAGGAACATGGGCTGTGGGTCTCATCCAAACAAGGGCAGAGCACAGAGAAAGACTTTTGTCAGACACAGGCAGTGAGTGACCCACACACCTGGGCAGATGGAGATTTCAGGCAGGTGAGGAGGCTTCCTTCAAACTGCTGATCAAGCCAGTGGGAGGAGGATGGGACAGAGAACAACAGCAAGGGTTTTTGTCTCACTCACCTGTGCCTGTGTCACTGTGGGTTACCCACAGCTGCTCCCAATGTAATAGTATACTCAACAGAAATAGGCAGCCTCATCCCCAGGGTGGAGTTTGCTGATGATTAAGCAGTGGTCAGCCCCAGAGCTGGAGCCCAAGAAGTGATCAGGGGTTCTGTCCCCCTTAGAGCCAGACATCCCATTATTTCCTACTATCATCACAAACTGGGGGTCCTTCCCTGGCCTCTGCTGGTGCCATGCAAGTTAGTAGGTGCTATGTTCACTGCTCAGAGTGCAAGTGAGCTTGACTTAGGCCCCCAGGGAGGCAGATGCCGAGGGTAGCTGTGTCAGCACAGACTGGAAGACAGACCCTGGAAACAGACTCATGTTAAGGTCTGGGTGAAGAGCAAAGGGAAGGACCCAGCTTCTGAGGTCACACACAGAGCCCAGGGAGGGTGAGGTGGCTCGGGGAGAGGATCCCAAGAGCCCATTTGCAAGCAGGCCCCTGTCCCCTGGAGACTGAGGAGATAAGAGAGGTATGGCCATGTCTGCCCAAAAGAGCTCTGGGGCCTGGTCCTCCTAGCACTCACAGCATCAGGACACTGAGGACCTGTGCAGTGGAGGAGGAGGGTGAGGAGGCTGAATGGCACCCAGGCCATGGTGCAGACCCCAGAGCTCTTTTGGGCAGACATGGCCATACCGCTCTTATCCCCTCAGTCTCCAGGGGACAGGGGCTTGCTTGCAAATGGGCTCCTGGAATCCTCTACCCCAGCCACTTCACCCTCCCTGGGCCCTGTGTGTGACCTCAGTAGTTGGGGCCCTGGCTGGGAAGGTGAGGCCTAGGCTTGGGATCAGGGGTCCCAGCTGAGAGCCTGCAGAACCTCAGCACAGGTCTACAGTGCTGCCCAAGCCCATCCCATCATGTCTGGGGCATGACAGTAACCCTGACAGAGCTTCTGCCTCCCCCTCCATGGCCAGACCCTGCTTGCCCCTGCCCACCACAGGGCAGCCACCTCTACTTTCCTATTTGGATCATTTCAAAAGCCTCCAACTCCAAAAGAAGATATCTGGGGACAGTGCATCTCACACACTACATGCTTTAGAACATATGCTGGCTGAGAACTGGAACATTTTAGCCATGAACTCAATTCCAGGCTGCTCACAAAGTCAGATGCCTCTTCCCACCTTATTTGTCATATGATCTGATGAAGGGGAAAAGGGGAGGATTTAGGGGAATAAATGAGCATGCTACTACATATTTCACTAAATTCAATGAAAAATGAAGGCAACCCAGGTAATAGAAGAGGGTCATAGTGTGATGCACAAAATGAGAAGCAGCCAACATGTCCCTGATGAACTAAGGAATTAGATGTTGTGCATGAGGAATGGGAAAGTGCCAAACTCCAAGGAAAAATTTGGAGCTATGTCTGTGGCTTTCCTGATGTTAAGACATAGCACTTAACTGAAGAAGCCAGGGTGAAGAATGGGGGTGAAAATACAGAGAGGTCTGAACACTTAAAGGGCATCAAGAGTCAGATCTGGGATAGTGAGAGTGCTTAAGAACATGCTGGAGAGGAAGCCCCCAGGAGGTGGGACAGAAGGCTGAGTGGAGTTCAGGAAGAGATGAGTACAATGTTGGTTTTGTTGTTGCTAAAGAAAGGGGAATCTCTCCCACTTTCTGTCCTCTTGGCATTGTAATTTGTAATCTGCTTTCTGCATGAAGAGTGTTTCTTCTTTAATCTAAGTCATTAATTTTATGTTAGAGATTACACTGTTTCATTTCTGCTGAGAACTTCCCTTTTTGTTTTGTGTGAATCTCATGGATTGTTATTATTAAAAATGACCACAGATTCTGTCAATGGAGATTCTGGTTAGAAATGCAGAGTGTCAGGTCCAATTCCAGACCACCTGAGTTTTAATCCACACTGTAACCCCACCCCACAGCATCTCCATGAGTTATAGACTTGGAAGCACCTGCTCCAACACAGCTGTGTGGGTCCTGATTGTGAATTGTTTATAACACCCAAGTCTAGTTGACTTCCAACCCTCAGACCCAGGAATGTCCTGCCTTGTGTTCCATGCTTATACTTCAGTAATTGTGAACTTGGGGCTTCCCATGGAAAATGGCAGTCATTTCCCCCCTGGCATCACAAAATCCATGGAAATGGTTGAAGGGTATTCAAAATAAAAATAAGATCCATTGAATCCTTATTTCTACAGTAAATGGGATCTGGAAAAGCAGCAACATTGTATTATTGTATTTACAATAAATATGGTATTAAGCTGAGGCTTAGGACAGGGTGCATGGGATAGCTCACCCAGGGCAGCAAACCATGCTCAGTCCATGTTCCCTGCCCAGCTGCCCTTGCTCACATCATATCCACCACAGCCAAGTTCAAGGAGCCGTGGGCCAGGTGGGAGGAAAACACATAATCCAGATGATGTGGGAGCCTGCCATCAGGAAGCATATATGGAGGTATTACTTCCCAACATGGTCAGCACTTCCTTTGGTCTGGCACTGGAAAATTATATTAACTTATACCATTGGTCAGTGGAATCCTGTTCAGACTTCTGGGCAGAGTCCTGGATATTCACTGGCGTTGTCTTGTCAAGCACCTATAATGAGGTTGTGGACACATCAAAAGGGATTGAGGATGTGCCTGAGTAGTTTAAAGGCAGTCACCTGAACTATGCTGGAAACCTATTGTGGCACAAGGAGAATGGCTGGGTCTCCCTTTATGTTGCAAGGGAAGACAAGGAGGAAATCACAAAGGTGACTCTTGAAGAGGTAAAGCAAAAAGTGTCTCTGTTTGCTGCAGCAATGAGGAAAATGGCCATGGAGATATGTAATTAGGTAGCTGGTTATATGCCCAAATGTGCACATGCTGTGGAGGCCAGGCTGGCTGCCACCAGTATCAATGCCATTCAGAGCTTCACTCCTCAGACTTTGATGTGAATCATGTTATGGTACAATTTTCCCCAAACCAGCTGAATCTCATCATTTCTGTGGGGGCAGTGGTAAACAATGCAAAGTATATAGCCACATAGAAAGCTGCAGCAGGTAGAGAAGGGACAACCAGACTTGAAAAAGTTGTTAGTGGCACCTTACATCACCACCAGGGGGAATATAGACATTTCCAAGATTCCAAAGATCAATTTCTGGATGACTTTTTTTGAAATCAGGACAGGAGAACAAGCATCCCACCTGGATTTTGAGAAGCTGCCTTTCAACCATCCTCTCTTGATAATCCATTGGGCAAAATGAGTGCTCCCAAGTACCTGGTGAATTTGGTCATGGCACCCTCTTCCAGCATCTGATGGAGCACATGCTTCATGACAACATGACCTGTAGTAACATAGTCCTGCACTGCACTACAATTGGCTGTATGGGGTGGAATTGGCTGGGGACTGTGGTGCCCACAGATATGTCCTTTGCTTCTATGATGGCTCCTCCAGGCTCCCCACACCCAGTGTGCTGTGGGATTTTGATGGATAAGCATCACCATTCTAGAGAACAGGGCCAAGTGGCTGTTGATACTGAAAGAGAAGGTCATGAAACCACTGGAAACTCTGTCTCCAGGTGCTTCCTATATTCCATCCACTGGCTTGCTGCTGAGAACCCAAATCTACAAGTACATCTAAGATACATTAAGAGAAGCATTCTCCTGGGCTCCATCTCAGATGGCACTGACCTCATCTCATACTTCATGGGTCATGATTCTTCTGTTCCTGTGTACAATGGAAACATTCAGGTATGGAACCTGGGCATGGTGGTGGAACCCTAGAACAAAGAAGGAAAGGTATTCTGGGGACAGACAGGTGAATGGGTGGGCACCAAGCTGATTCCCTGCCAGCCCACATATTTATGGAAAGGCAAGAATGTGAAAAAGTACAGAACAACATACTTCTCCAAGTTCCTCATGTCTGGGTGCACAGTGATTACTACAGGATCAACCCCAAGACTGGGGGCCATCACCAAGCTTGGCTGCTGTGACAGCACACTCAACCCCAACCAAGTGTGACTCAGCAGCTTGGAAATTTATAACATTGTGGAAGCCTTCAAAGAGGTAATGGACAGCCTGTGTGGGTGGTAGTGCAACAAGGACAGGGGAAAAGATGTTCTTCTTCCTGAAGATGGCTTCTGGGCCTGCATTCAGCCCTGCCCAGGTAAAGAGCATCTACAACATCATCAACATTAGACTGTCAATGTACCACATCCCCAACCTCATCCTAGAAGGGGGTGGATGGAGTGTCATCTCCTTGGTGTGGAGGCTGTGCTACACCTGGGATTTCAGGAGCTCCTGAGGGTGGTACATGAAGAGAAAGACAGAATCCAGGCTCTGCTATGGTTTCAGAGCTCAGGGAGTGGTCCTTAAAGGCTTGGACAGGAGCGGGGAGCATTTTGAGTTCAAGGCAGCAGGATAACAGGGTCTCCTGGGTCACACATTCTTGATTTCTGTCATTCTTATTTTTCCCACATAGCATGTGTTGGGGCTATTTTTGCTTCTGAACACACAATGATTCTGTGGTCATTAGGAAAGTAAGAAGAAAATGGGTTCGTTTCATTGACCCCATTAAGAATAAACAAAGTTTAGAGCATCAGACCTCTGCATTTTGGTGCACAAGTAAGAGTAGAAGACAATAGCTGAGCTGGTTTGGTCCCACACAGATGTAATGGGGGAGTGATGTGCCAGACATGGACATGGAGGGCAATTGCTACTCTTCCTAGAGATGGGAGCTCTTGGAGGCATGGGTATTACACTCAACTTTTCTGCAGTGATAACCACTCTTGCTAGGCTGAAACTTCTGAAGGTGGACACTGGGTACCAATCATCATGGTAACACATAATGTTTCCACAACTCTTCCTGGAGGAGATGCTGACCACAGGGTCAGGGGCCGTCTCAGGAGCTTCCTGGGCTGCAGTTATTTTTTTATATATTTGGGAGTTCCTGCATTCTGGTGGTCCACAGATGCAACCTACACCCTGAGGGTGGCAAACCTCTGACGGTGTGTGGAAGGATAGGAGGACACACCGCAGTTCCTATGGGCTCAGCATGAACCACACACAGGGGTCCCCGGGGGCCCTGAGAGGCATCAGCTGTGGGAAAGTCATATCAGTAGAACCTACTTCCCCTAGATTCCCTGGAGCTGGATCAGGTTTCCCCAGCAATTATGGCCATCCACCCTGTACTGGTCTCAGGGTCCCAATTCTCACATGTTTAAACCTCTCTCCTTTATATTAAAATTGAAGAGGTAGGCACTAGTGAGTAAGCCAGGTCAGGCCTGGGTGTAGATTTCCCCAGGACCTGCTTCTTCAGCAGCACTTCACAACTTCATACCTTGTTCTGGTGCACGGGGTGCTTTAGCCAGCCCTGGGTGCACTTGATGAGAGGGAAGGGGACAGCTGAGCTCTGACCACAGTGTGCAACATCCATATTCTCAGGGACTGACCATATACTGGAGCTTCCCTGGGCCTCTGACCCCAGAAGAATCTACCAAAGGCAGGGGTGCTTTC
>PVIY010044944.1:0-19398 GCA_004026745.1 Myrmecophaga tridactyla | reverse complement strand
AACCAAAAGAATAACATATTTAGGAATAAATTTAACTAAAGAGACAAAAGACCTATACAAAGAAAACTACAAGAAATTGTTAAAAGAAATCACAGAAGACCTAAATAAATGGAAGAGCATACCATGTTCATGGATTTGAAGACTAAATATAGTTAAGATGTCAATTCTACCTAAATTGATTTATAGATTCAATGCAATACCAATTAAAATCCCAAAAACTTACTTTTCAGAAATAGAAAAACCAATAACCAAATTTATCTGGAAGGTCAGGGTGCCCTGAATAGCTAAAAGTACACTGAGAAAGAAAAATGAAGTCAGAGGTCTTACGCTACCTGACTTTAAGGCATATTATGAAGCTACAGTGATCAAAACAGCATGGTACTGGCATAAAGACAGATATACTGACCAATGGAATTGGATAGAGTGTTCAGATATAGACCCTCTCATCTATGGACACTTGATCTTTGATAAGGCAGTCAAACCAACTCACCAGGGACAGAACAGTCTCTTCAATAAATGATGCCTAGAGAACTGGATATTCATATGCAAAAGAATGAAAGAGGATCCATATCTCACACCCTATACAAAAATTAACTCAAAAAGGATCAAAGACCTAAACATTCAATCTAAGACCATAAAACTGTTAGAAGAAAATGTAGGGAAATATCTTATAAATATGATAATAGGAGGCAGGTTCCTAGACCTCACACCCAAAGCACGAGCATTGAAGAAAGAAAGAAAGAAATGGGAACTCCTCAAAATTAAACACTTTTTACATCAAAGAACTTTCTCAAGAAAATAAAAAGACAGCCTACACAGTGGGAGACAATATTTGGAAACAATATATCAGATAAAGGTCTAGTCTCCAGAATATATAAAGAGATTGTTCAACTCAACAACAAAAACACAGACAACCCAATTATAAAATGGACAAAAGACTTTGAAAAGAAGACCTAAATAATTGGAAGGGCATTCCACACTTATGGTTTGGAAGACTAAATATTGTTACACTACCAATTCTACCCAAATTAGTTTATATTCAATGCAGTCCCAATCAACATTCCAATAACCTACTTTGCAGATTGTAAAAGCCAATTACCAAATTTATTTGGAAAGGTAATACATCTTGAAAAAAAGAATGAAGTTAGAGAACTCACACTTTTAACTTCAAGCATATTACAAAGCCACACTGTTCAGAACACAGTGATAGATACATTAACCATTGTAATCAAACTGAGAGTTCAGAAATAAACCCCAACTGATTTTTTATGAGGCTTCCAAGACTATTTAACTCTGAAAGAATAGTACCTTCAGCATATAGTGCTAGGAGAACTGGATATCCATATTCAGAAGAATGAAAGAGGACACCTATATCACACCACATACAAAACTTAACTCAAAACAATCAAAGCCCTAAGCATAAGAATCAGGACTATTAAATTCCTAGAAGAAAATGTAGGGAAGTATCATAAAGATCTTGTGGTAGGCAATGGCCTCTTAGACTTTACACCCAAAACTCAAGCAATGAAAGAAATAGTAGACAAACGGGACCTCCTCAAAATTAAAAACTTTTGTGCATTAAAGGACTTTGACACAAAAATGAAAAAACAATCTACTTAATGGGAGAAAATATTTCAAAACCACATGTCCAATAAAGGTTTAATATCCAGACTATATAAAGGCATCTGACAATTAAACAATAAAAAGATAAACAACCCAATTTTAAAATGGGCTTGAATAGACATTTCTCCAAAGAGCAAATACAAATCGCTAAAAATCACATGCAAAAATGCTGAGCATCACTAGCTATTTGGAAAATGCAAAAATCACATGAGATGTTATTTCACATCTACTAGAATGGCTACTATTGAAAAAAAAAACAGAAAATTACAAGTGTTGGAGAGGTTGTGGAAAAATAAGAACACTTACTCACTGCTGGTGGGAATGTAAGATGGTGTAGTCACTGAAGAACACAGTTTAGTGGTACCTCAGTAAGCATGGATATGATTACCATATGCTTCCGTAACTTTACTACTAGGTATATACCATATTTAAAGAAGGGACTCAAACAGATATTTGCACACCAATGGTCATAGCAGAATTATTCAAAACTGCCAAAAGGTGGAAGCAACTCAAATGTCCATCAACCAAGGAATGAATAAACAAAATGCGATATATACATACAATGGAATATCATTCAGCCATAAAAAGGGCATGAAGTCCTAATGTATGTGACAATATAGATGAACCTTGAGTAATAATGCTGAGTAAAATAAGCCAGACATGAAAGGACAAATATTTCATGGTTCAACTATTATGAACTAATTATAATAAGCAAACTCAATGTGTTAGAATCTAAAATATAGTTTACCAAGAGACAGATTGAGGTTAAAGTCTATTTAGGCTGATGGTAAAGTCTTGGAAATGGATGGTGGTCACGATAGCACATATTGGGGGGTGTAATCAACAGCACTAAAATATATAGGTAGATGTGGTTAAAAGGGAAACTTTAGATTGCATATATTACTAGAATAAAAATTAATAGATAAAACCTAGGACTGTAAAATACAGCCAATTCCATTGTATACAATGTTCTATAGTTGATAGTACAAGTAAAGAATGTTCTTTTATGAATTAAAACAAATGTATGATACTAATATCAGTTGGCAAAAATAGGAAAGTATATGGGAAAAATGCACCTAATATAAATAATGGACTATAGACAGAATGATTTTAATAAACTTTCATCAATCATAAAAAGGTAACTACTGTTAAAACAATAGAACAGTTATAAAAAAAAAAGTATCAATTGTAACAAATGTTCCACACCCCTGCAAGTTGTTAGTGGTGGTGGGATGTGTGGGAATCCTGTATTTTATGCACTTCTTTAATTAAAAAAATTAATTAAAAAATAAAAATGGGGTACACGGCTGGTTCAGTTGTAGAATGCTCGCCTTCCATGTGGGAGACCAGGGTTCGATTCCCAGACTATGCACCACCACCCCCAAAAAAAAAATGTTATGTATGTATTAAAGAGATGATTGAAAACCTACAACACGCCAAGCACTGTGCTAGCAGTTTTGCTGACATTAGCCCCATTGAGAGTGCAACTTGCCATTAGCAAAACCTTAGCACTTAGGATGTTGCCTGGAATATCATGTGTACTTAAGTGGGTTTTGAAAGACTGGGGGGACTCTCTTCCTACCCTCCAACTCATTCTCAGCTAATAGATAAGAATCTTGAACTTGGGCCCAATTTCTATCTTAGATGAGTGGTTTCCAGTATCTCAAAGGATACACTACCAAGCATTTTAACAAACTGCTGCATTCAAAATAGAATTAAAACAAATGACTCATTCAAAATAAGCATTTATTGAATATCTGCTGTATACAATACATTGTTAAATGACAGATTTGATACAAGACATCCTTCTGGGTGGTCTCAGATATAAGATTCCCTCAGAAACATAATGGGAGGAGGAGGTAGGGAAGGGGAGAGAGAATGGGGACAAAACCAGACCCACTCTAGAAGGAGGGAGTCTGGGGAGCAGATTCCCACCAAAAGTAGTCCTGGAGAGGAAGCCCAGGTGGTCAAGACATAGAGGTTGAGGACTCAGCACTTGCAGTACAGTACTATTCTGGAAATAGCACTGTGGCTTCCAATTAAGAAGCTAAGGTAGCAAAACAAGAAGATGGCTGTATACTTTGTTGTTGAAAAGGAAATAGCTGATTTATAAGAGATACATAAATATAAAGAAAGACCGCAAGCAGCTGGATGGTCCATTCCAGGGCAACCTATCCAGTCTGTCAGATGATATATAGTGAAGGTCAGGACTCCAGTTCTTGAGAAAGGAGATTAGAACACCAGATTGGGACGTTACTAAGATTGAAAGAGAGGAAAACCTGGATTAAAACCCAGGCCTGGGGACTGAAACAAACAAAAAAAAAAAATTGGGAGAGGATAAGTGAGGATATTTGGTCCACTGAGCTACTCAGACATTCAGAGTTTTTCCCTTGTTCAGTAGATTCTAAGTCTATGGGTAGAAAAGAACATAGTAAGGCAGGAGAGGGAAAATGAGGCAGAGAGAAAAAGGTTGAAATCAAGAGCCCAATACTGAGAATATGGCAGGTGGTAGAGAGAGGGGAGCCAGAGTAAAGGCTACTAAAGCATGCGCAGACCTTGCGAATATTAATTCAGGATCCAGGAAGACTGTGAGCCCAGAGCCAGAAGCTATCAGAAGTCGCAACTTGGAATAGTTGGAAAAATACAGGTAAACAATAAACGTATCAGTACGTGCTGAAATGAACACATTTTGAAGTGTCTTATCCTCCCCTTCAGAAATTGCTTACAATTTTCATTTAATTTAAGGTTTATTGTTTTCTCTTATTCAAATATAAAAGTGCCTGAAGACATTTAAAGGCAAACCACTGACACCTGTTGTTAATGAGCAGGTGTAATGGAATCGGCTCAGAGTTGGCTAAAGCAGTGGAAGGTACAGAGAACAAGCTTCTGACCCAGCTCCTGACTCAATCCATTTGTCAAGATCTATAGGAAATAGGGAGTTAAGGCCTAAAATGTAAAGCATTTCTACTGGGGATGATGGAAAAGCTTTGGTAATAGATGGTGGCACAACACTGTGAACACGATTAACCGCGCGGAATTATATATCCACATGCAGTTTAAAAGGGGAAATTTTAGGTTGCACATATGTCGGTAGAATAAAAGTTTTTTGTTTGTTTTTAATCCATGGACCTTCACAACACAAACCGTGAGCCCTAATTTAAACCATGGATTATAATTAATAAGACAATTATAAAAATGTGCTTTTTATCACTTGTAGCAAATGTACCACAACAAAGCAAGGTGTTACTAACAGGGTGGAATATGGGAATTATGTATTTTATGCATGATGTTCTGTAAACCCACAACATTTCTAATTAAAAATTAATTTAATTTTAAAATTTAAAAATATATATCTGTCCATTACTAAGGCAGTTCCCTCTCTCTGTTTTCTACAAAATGAATTGACATCTTCAGGGTATTGTTATACCTTTTAACACATTAACTTCTTCCACAAAAGAAAACTCTTGCTGACATAAATGTTTGATTAGAAGCTTTCATATATTCCAATATGAAATGTTCCCTCTCAACCAGGGCTCATGAAATATACATCAAACAAGTTCTTTATGCAGCACAAAACAAATTTCAATACACCTCTTCAAATAAAATAGTAGCAGCTTTAGAGTATTTCTAATTCCTATAATTAGCTTCAGAAAGTAGTTACTATAGCCAGCCATATATACATATATATACAAATTCTGTTTTTCGACAAACCTAATCTGCCAGTTCTGTGAATTCTAAAGATCAAGAAAAATACTTATTGTGCGGTGGGTAAGGAGGGGAGAGAGACTTTGATCCCAGTTATCTTACTAAGGGACATTTGACTGTAGTATTTTTTAATCTTCTTACTAATAAGATTTTGCTAGACAATTATTTATAATTCATTTTAATAATAATAATGTGATTGCCAACTGGAAGGAAGCTGAACCTTGTTTTAAAGTGGCAGAGAAGTTGGCAGGTTTTAAACGGCATGAACTAGGATACTTAGCTGAAAAGATTTTCAAATTAAATGTAGAAAGTGTGGCCTGGTTCCTCCTTGCTGCTTATAGTGAAATGCAACAGGAAAGGAATAAGCTTAGAATTGAACTCTTGAAAACAAAGACACCAGAAATTGATGGTCTGGAAAATTCTAGGCCTCCAGAAAGGGAGACCCCAGAGAATAGGACCCTATGTGAGGACTTAACCAAACATGGAAGCAGTCAGATATTATAGGGGGACAAGAGAGGATTAGAGATAAAGTTATCTGAAAGGATTTGTGGAAAATCCTATTGGGTCTGTTAAGCTTTGATCCCTGTGTGCTATATGGAAAATAAACAAAAAAAAATTTTGAGAGATCTGTATGAATGAAATCACTGCCAGTATGGACTAAAAGGGACAGAAAAGGGACAGATTATAGAAAAAATTATTTCAAAGGCAGAACTATGGAAGCTAAGGTCTGAAGCCAAGAAATCTCAGGCCGGGAGAGTGTATCTACCCACATACCTGGAAAGGGTGAGTTTGCCCCCAAGGCAGAGGGCAGGCCTTCCTCCTCAATGTTCAGGAAGAGTTTTGGTGCCCCAGGCCACAGAGAGGGTAGAGCACATTCCTTGGGGATTGGGAAGGAGCTTGCTACTGCCCCATTGTTCTGAGGGGGTTGAGCTTGTGCACCAGAAATTGCAAAGAGCCTGGGTGCTGCTCCAGTGCTTGGAGAGGGTGGAGCTGATAAAAAGGTGGTCTCCCAAGGTTGCAATCCTCACCTCAGTGTTTAGAGAGAGCAGGGCCACTGTGTGGGCCCTTGGAAAGGGTGGAACTGCCACTTCATAAGTCCTGAGGATAAATGATTCTCAGACTTTTAGTTGTTGTTGTTGTTTTTTAAATGGGCAGGCATCGGGAATCGAACCCAGGTCCTCTGGCATGGCAGGCAAGCATTCTTGCCTGCTGAGACACCGCAGCCCACCTGATTCTCAGACTTTTAAATAATAGCAGCAGATAACTCGTTCTGAGTTTTACAATTCCAGAACCAGAGGATAGTTTTGCCTTAAGACAGACAGATCATGACTTTAGCTGATTTTGATGAGTATTTGTACTGTTACTGAAATGTTTTAAGGCTTTGTGATATTGTAACAGAATGAATGTATTTTGTATATGGGAAAAAACGTGCTTTTCTTGGGGTCCAGAGGGTGGAATATGCCAGTTTGAATCTGTTGTGTACCCCAGAAAAGCCATGTTTTTTAATCCTCATTCAGTATTGTTTGGTGGGATCTTTTTGATTAAGCTGTTTCCATGGAGATGTGACTCACCCAATCATTGATGGGACTTTTTGATTAGGTGGTTTCCATGGAGATGTGTTCCCACTCATTCAAAATGGGTTCGCTTACTGGATCCCTTCAAGAGGGAACTATTTTGAAAAAACTTGAGAGCTGACACAGAGTAAGACATTTGGGGATGCAGAAAGAAAATTCCCAGGGAAGCTGTTTGAAATGGGAAGCCAGGAGAGAAAGGAGCAGATATCAGCCATGTATCTTTCAGATCATAGAGAAATCCATACATCATGGGCTCTTCCTTAAGTCAAGGTATCTTTGTCTGGATGCCTTCGTTTTGACATTTTTATGGCCTTAGAACTGTAAACTTGTAACTTAACAATTTCCCTGTATAATAGCCAACCCATTTCTGATATATTGCATTCCAGCAGCTTCAACAAACTAAAAGTTTCCCAATTACATTAAAAGTGTCATACAACAGGTTTCAGTCCTCAGATATCATCTCTTTTCTATCTACACTCACTCATAGGCAGTCTCATCTAGGAATATAACTTGCCATTTATATTTCCACTTCAGTCTCTCACAAACTCCGGATTCATATATCCAGTCACCTACTCAATATCTCTGTCTGAGATAACTTAAACTTATGGACAAATCTAAATTCCTGATTTTCTCCCCCAAAACTACTCCTCTCTTGTTATTCTCCAATTCAATAAATGTTACCTTCATATTCCAGTCTGGGATAAAATTCTTGTGGGTATTTTTGGCTCCTTACTTCTTTAACAATCTATATCCAATCCATCACAAATCCTGCTAACACACATCTAGAAGTATTTCCAGAATCTGACCACTTCCCTCAAGTTCCACACTAATCCAGACCCCAACATCTCTCCTTGAATTGTAATAACCTCCTAGTCTTCTAGGAGGTTATTGCTTCTACAGTTGTCTTCTTGCTTCTACAGTTGTCTCCACGGAGTCCACACGCCACATAATAGAAAGAGTAATTCTTCTACTGAAAGTCAGGTCATGTCATTCCTCAGCTCAAAATATTCCAAAGGTTCTTGATCACCGTCAGAGTTAAAATTCTAAATCTTACTATGGTCAATATGCTTTGCATGATCTGACACCTCATTGCTACCTTTACTCATTTACCTCCACTTTCCCCAGCTTTCACTCTTCCCTAGCCACTGTTCTCCCTGTTGTTCCTTCACCAAACCAAGCATGCTCCAACTTCAAGACTTTTGTCCTTGCAGTTCTCAGCCTTATTTTCATTTAATCCTTAAAGTAACACCATGGCATTATTATTACAGTAATCCCTATTTTACTTCGACTGTTTTAAAAAGAAAATTCTCATGTCCCATCTTGAGTTAGGCCCCAGGAATATGTATTTTAATAAGGCCTTCAAGTGATTTTTATGTATGCTAATGTTTGAGGCTCACAAAACTGCCTGGAGATATTTTTTATTGTCACAACAAGGGAACAAGGAAGGGGATACTACTAGCATCTAGCAGGTAAAGGCTGAGGGTACGGCTCAACATCACATGATACATAGGACATCCCCCACAACAAAGAGTTATATGGCTCAAAATATCAATTATACCAATTGAACAATCCTGCTTTAGGTATCCCTGAAGCATCATTCAGAGAGAAGGTTCTAAGTAACAAAGATACTGCTCTAACACACAGATCAGTGTTTCTCAATATTTTTTGCATTATTGTCTACATATTCCTACATACGCATATGTATTGCTGGCACATTGCCTACATAGCATTTGCCTGCATATGGAGGCAAAGGTTCACCTTACAGTGGACCCATTTGGTCTGTGGTCATTTCACCGGGCCCTTAGTACTGCTGACAGAACCCTCACACTAGTTCTATAACCTCCATAGGTCAAGAGCCATAACTATAGGAATAGTCAAATGGAAGCCCTGAAACCCCACCCTCCAAAAAAAAAAAAAAAGCAGTAAATCAGAAAAAGAAATCCCACTTCCTGTTGTGGAATTATAGAAATTAGTGCCATCCCAAAGACTTAAAATTCAATTCACTGATATGGTCATTGCAAAACACAGGTAAATATGACCAATAATGGTATATTATAATAAATTTACCCAGCAGTAGCCCCAATCATGGCTCCTGTGCCAGAAATCCTGACTAGAAGAAAGCTACCCATCCCTGACACCTGATATACCATTATTGATCAGAGGAATCCATTCTTTTAAATTCCCATCAGATCAGAGAATCAAAAGCTCTTTCCATTCATCTGGAAATGATATTTACTCTCTTACCCCAGGGCTGTTAAATCTTCTTTTTCCTCCTGCTCACAATATAATCCAAAAAAGACTGGATTATTTTGACATTCCTCAGAATATCATACTGGTCTACACAGTGATTTCATGCTAATCAGATTTGGTGAACAGGAAGAGTCCAAGTACTCTGTATGTCATTATAAAACATGCATTTGAAAAGGTTGGCGATAAACCCTCTAAAGATCTAGGAACTACTGCTTTGGTGAAGTTTTCAGGGACCAATGGTATCAGGCATACTGAGATAATTTCCTCTAAAGGAAAGGAGAAATTATTGAACCTTGTATTTCCTACAATTAAGACAGAGGCATAGTTTTGAAAAGATTGTTTTGGATTTTGGAAGCAACCTATTCCATACTTGGGAATACTATTCCAATCCATTTTGGGGGCGACTTGGAAGATTGACAGTTTTAAATGGGACCTATAGCAAGAAAGAATTTGCAGTGCAAGCTTTCCATTCTTTCAGGCCCGTTGACCCAATCCAATAGCTGCCAACCTCTCACTGTGCTTCTCCTGCAGCAGGAACTCTAGGTAGGAAAGGATATTGGCAAGCATTTGAGAAGAGTCAAAGTACTGATTCCCTAAGATGCTAGAGTACAGCCATGCAATGCATTCTTTAGTACAGAATTACTTAGCTTTTGAAAATGATTACCTGGGATGCAACTAAGCCCCAGTCTGACCATAACACATTGAATATGAAACTGGAAATGGTCATGATGAGGTAGGTAATAACAAAATCACCAGTCATGAGGTCAGGTAGGCATAGCAGCAATCTACTGTACAGTGAAAATCAGACAATCAGGATTTGGAACAATGCAGATCCCGAGGGTAAAAATATAATAGACAAGTAGTTTGTACAGACCCTCAGACCACTTTCTACTATTGCACTAGATCAACAGAACTACTGACCAAAAGTGAGGGGGATCTAGAATGAATAGTAAAGGAAGAAACTAATGAAAACCAATTATGCTTCAGAACAAGCTATAGCAGTGTAGAGTGTCTCTTCTTCCGCCAAGCCACCAATTATTAATCTTTCTTAGAGATGGTGACTGACTAATATCCTGAAGAGTAAGTAACGGAGTAGAGTTAAATAGGTACATGAGTGAGTCTGAGTGGGTACAAGCAATGGACTATAGAGATGTGGGTGTCTTTCCCCATAACCTCTCTATTGTGTAATGTGCTCCACAAGAGACATATTCAAGTCCTAACTCCCAGCTCTATGGATATGAACTTATCTGTAAATAGAACTTTTGAAGATGTTATTGTTAGTTAAGGTGTGGACTCATTTGTGAATAGCATCTTTGAAGATCTTATTTAGATGAAGCCAATTGAATCAGGGTATGCCTTAATCTATATGACTGTGGCCCTTAAAAGGAGAGGAAATTGAGACAGAGACATAGATGACTGAGCAGGAAAGTAGAAGCTCTAAGGAGAAAACTTGTGATAGAGGTAGAGATGTAAAACCAAGAAACCCCAAGGTTTGCAACAAATCATCACCAGAACACTACAGACTTTTAGGAGAAAGCATGACCTGTTAAGATTCTAATTTTGGACTTCTAGCTCCAAAGCCATGAAACGACAAATTCCCGTTGTTTAAGCCAATCTATTCTGTGGTATTTGTCATAGCAGCCCTGGCAAACTAAAATATATTCTCCATCCACCCTGTGTCCATGTATAGCTGCACTGGAAGTTTCCCAGGACAAGGAAGGACAGTTTCCTAACTCAAGTGCTGAGTCTTTCAGCTTCTATGCCTGAGGACTTTCTCCAGTACCACAAGAGCTTGCTTGGCCTGCATGCAGGTTATCTACAAATGCCAGAAAACTCTAAACTGAAGGAGGATGAGAGTTGACTGGTAAATATTCCAGCTTTCATCTTCCATTGTGAGGCAATACTGAAGGACACTGTACATGCTTTCTCAAA
Organism: Myrmecophaga tridactyla; assembly: GCA_004026745.1. Taxonomy (NCBI): domain Eukaryota; kingdom Metazoa; phylum Chordata; class Mammalia; order Pilosa; family Myrmecophagidae; genus Myrmecophaga; species Myrmecophaga tridactyla. The sequence continues at coordinate 8,314 of PVIY010044944.1, read as the reverse complement.
AGATCCCCAGGGAAATTGACCTCCACTATTCACACTAGGTAACCCCCCTCAATTATGCACTCTTCATTGGCTTTTCTCCTTTCGCTAGTTCAATTTCCCCATACCTTCTCTTGTCCTTTCTGGGATCACATCCCAAATAAAATACATGTACTTATGTTTCTGAGTCTGATTTGGAATAAACCCAATCTAAGAAAAAATCCCTTCTTACTTAATGAGGCTTAAGTACTGGGTATTCTATAAGCAAGAGTGAATGAAAATCTCGTCATAGGCTCTAAAATATGTATTTTTCAATACATAAAAGTAGATAGCTTTAGTGAAAGTTGCATAAACTATTTCTGGATCAAATGCCTGCTTATAAACAAGAACAATTACATCCAGATACAGAGATCTTAATCTCTGGCTTTTTTTTCTTTTTTCTTTTTTGGCCTTTGAAATTGTCAAATTTAAGCCACTACTTTGTATACAGAAAAAACAAACTGTCTTCTAGGACTATTATTATGAATATCAGAAAGAAAAAAGATTTATTTGTTTTCTACATATCTTTGGTTCAATCATTGTAGGATGCATGCCATTTTCTGTGGGGAAAGTCATTGTTCTGATAAGCCTTTCCCAGGCCAACAGAAAATGGAGACCACTTTAAATTTTCATTAGTTTCATCATTTCTCATCCTGCTTGTCATCCTGCTTGCTTGCTATTAGAGGGCAATTACTTGATGAGCTCTTTTAAAGAAATGAAAATGCTGAATGATGTTCACTTAGTGGCAACTAAAAAATCTGATCTCATTTCAAACCCAGAGTTCCTCCTGCAAGAGAGAGGTTGGCAGCACCTGATCAAGATGGGAAGAAGCTAATTCCTGCTGAGATAGAACATCGTGAAAAATTCCTAATGGCATCCTTAGTTCAAAAACCTGACATGTTTTTCTCACAGCTCAGGAAATAATAATTTCATTGATTTCTAGATTTTTCAAACCACCTTCAAATGTTAAAGTGACTATTTTTTTAATAAAAGAAAAGATCTTAAACATATCTGTGTTCTATCCTTACTTTAAAAAAAAAAAATCATTCTTAGGTTTGTGGTGCCCATTTGAAACATATCATTTCGGCTTTTATATGGTTTTCTGCAGCTCCTCCATAATACCAAGTTTTACTGTTGAATTCTGTGCCCAGACTGAAATTCCTTCCTCTTTTAAGGCAGAATAAATAGGACTAGCTAAGCCAAATGACAACAGAGAAATTGAACTGAAAACTGTAAGGAGACTTCACAGAGTCTGCTCAGATAGAATGAAAACATTGCTCCACCAACTGGACAGAAACTGTGAAACATTAGCCTGTTTAAACTTTGGGGAAACCCTTTTCAGCATTTGTTGCTTGCTTAAACTTGCATGGGAGACTCAGAATAAAGAGAACGCATGCAATGAATAGCCATCCTGTTTAGGAAATAGTCATTATACCCCCAGGGAAGGAAATGACAGCAGAGGTAGACCCATAGAACAAACAGTATGCTCTAGGTGTTCATGGGGGGATTTCCTTGTAGAGATGGCTCCATGATCCCACAAAAGAAGAAACATTATGTTAACCACATGCCTACCTAACCTGTCTGCTCTTTCCAGCATTTCCAGTCAACTAAAGACAAGAAAAAACATTACATTTGGAACATGATTTCTGAGTCCGTCTTCTTCTGAAGTGTATTATTCTTTAAGGCAGTGATCCAAAAACTGAGCATTATAGAAGACTAGTGAAATATCATCAGCTTGAGCCAAGCTAGAGAGTAGGAAGTGATTGTGCATCTGCTCTGACATTAATGCCAGCTTTCATTCCTGACACTGAGCCCTCAGAGAGCAAATGTTGGGAGTGCTTAAGGTGAACACAATAGAAATTTAAGCAAAGTCAGCTAGTTACAAATAGACTAATTCAATCCGATATACCTCCATTTTACTAGAAAATAAAAACATAAAATAACTTAGTAGTGGCATTCTCTTGTTCTGTAAAATATTTTATTTGCCCCATAAGTTTTTTCCTTTTTTGTTTTCTTTAATTTTTTTTATTAAGAAATATAACAGATATACAAAAAATAATAATTTTTACAGAACATTGTAACAAATTGTTAAAGAACAGATTTCAAAGTTTGGTATGGGTTACCATACCACATTTTCAGGTTTTTTTCTTCTAGCTGCTCCAAAATACTGGATGCTAAAAGAAATATCATTACAGTGATTCAGCAGTCATACTTGTTTGTTAAGTCTTATTTTTTTCTGTTATAATTCCTCCTTTTTCTTTGATCCTACTCCTACTATATAGGGTTTTTGGACTATTTCCTCTCTAACTTTTTCATATTGAAAAGGGGTGTCGACAATATAGAATAAAGGGACAGAATTAGTTGATATTCTTGGAGAACCAGGCCCTCTCCAAGAGGGGTTTCAGGATTATCTGGCCTAGGAACCCTCTAGAGGTTATAGGTTTAAGAGCCTCAGTTAGAACCCTAAGTTCTTTAAGGTTAACAGGAATGAGGGTAATTGAAGTATGGAAAATCATGGCAATTAGCAATATCTACCTGGAGCTTACGTAAGAGTAGCTTCCAGAATAGCCTCTTGACTCCATCTGAACTTTCTTGGCCACTGATACCTTATTTTGTTACATTTCTTTTCTCTCTTTTGGTCAGGAAGGTGTTGCCATTCCCATGGTTTCAGAGCTAGGCTCACCCCAGGAGTCATGTTCCCTGTTGCAGGGAGACTTTCACCCCTGAATGTAATGTCCCATGTAGGGAAGGGTAATAATTTTCCTTGCAGAGTTGGGTTTAGAGAGAGAGAGAGAGGGGGGGGGTCACATCTGAGCAAACAAAGAACTTTCCTGGAAGCAACTCTTAGGCATAATAATGAGGAGTCTTAGCTTCTCTACCACAAAAACAGTTTCATAAGGGTAAAAGACAGTTAAAATTCAAGAGAGGTATAACTCATAATTACATTTGTGCCACTGTGCACCTTGCACCATGCAAAGTGCTTTTCATTTGTTGGCTCATTTGCATTGCATGACAACTCTATAAGTAACAAGCTTAGAAAAATCGAAGGCTCACCTCTTATCTTGGCTTTCAAAAGTCATGGAAGCAAGAATGGCTGGATCCAAAACCCATATCTTTTAGCATTGCTTCAAGTGGGGAAAGAATAAAGCACTTACCTTGTGAACAGCATTTAAATCAGAGAATCTGGAAGCTGGAAGTTTAGAAAGGTGTGTATTGTCACTTCCTGAGGGCTGAACAAGTGCTCACATGTTCTCAGTGAAGTCAAGTCAGACATCTCCAAGATGAACTACTATTCAGCATTCTCCCACTTCACAATGAGGAGAATACAGTGGCATATTTTAAACAGCTACATTTGAAATGATAATAGAAGATGTGAACTTTTGAAAAAGACAAGCAGTTCTATCTGGTCCATTGGGATTCATTTTGATTTCAGGAATACACACTGGTCCTAAATGAGCTCAGACTTTCTTTGAGCATGATGAAAGACTGAGTTTAAAAAATCAGGCAACAAAAGTAACAATTTTTCTTTCATATAAAGTTTGCACAAAGTGAACAGAATCTCTAGTAAGATCAATTTATTTCAGTAGATATGACTTATTTTGAGAATCACAGTTATTTTAATTCCTATTAAATTTGTGATAGGTAAATGTTAATATTTTCCTGTGTGAATAAACAAAATGTGAATATTAATTTTTTAATGAAGCTTACTATTTAAATACATCTAATCCATATAATAAAGTCAATTCATATTTTTAGCATTTCCTGATAAGTTGCCCTCTAATTCTTCTCACAGAATATTTTGATGTATCAGTTCTCTATAGGTACTTTGTGACTGGATACTATATTTTCTTTTCTTTGTATCTCAAATATTAGAGAAAAGCTTATTAAATATTTTGAGGCACATATTTCCTATGCAGTTAAGAAAACTCAGTGTTTGTTTATAATGTACAAACCACTCCCTATTGTCATTTAAGCCCCAGTCTCAGACACACAATGATAAGAAGAAAAGGATGACAAATGACCATGAAATAAGAAATTGCATAAGAAATCATCAGGATTTTATATCCCTTGGTCTTGATTCAACAAACTCAAGCAAGAAAGGAATGGACATGTTTCTTCATGAAAGAGGAGAGTGTCATTTATTTTTCTCATTGACCAAGAAAAAGAGAAAAGAAAAAACAAAAAGAAAAATCTTCTGCCACTCAAAGAAATCTCTGTCATACCAATAGCATGATTAAAACTTAAGAAACAGACAGTACAGAGACTAAAACACAGAGTCAAAACTTAAAATTATTAAAATATATAGTGTGTAACCAAAAAATTACAAACCAAAAAAATAGGAAATGATGGCCCATCCAAAGGAACTAGATAAAAATTCAGACCTATCAAGGAAGAGAACATGTTGTTGGACATACTGGACAAACACTTCTAAAAAATGATGCTCAATGAGAAAAAGGAAAACACAGAGTAATAAAAAATATCAGAAAAACAATGAATAAACAACATGATGATCTCAATAAACAGAGAGAAATTATAAAAAAGGAACCAAACAGAAATTCTGAAGTTGAAGACCACAGTAATGGAAATGAAAATTTCCTTTGAAGGTTTCCAATAGCAGGTTGGAGTTGAGAGAATTAGTCAGTGAACTCGAAGACAAGACTACTGAAATGACTCAGGCTGAGCAGCAAGAAGGAAAAAGAATAAAAAAGTGAACAAAGGCAACATCATCAAATATATTCCAATATATACATGATGGGGGTCCCAGAAGGAGAAGAGAGAAAGGGGCAGAAGGAATTTTCAGAAAAATAATGCAGAAAACTTCCCAAATTTAATGTAAGACATGTATATACACATTCAAGAATCCGAACATACCTAAAATAGGATAAACTTGAAGAGAATTACACCCAGACACATAGTAGTCAAACTGTCCTGGAAATTCTAGTCAGGCAAATTATGCAAGCAAAAAGAAATAAAAGATACCCAAACTGGAAAGGAAAAAGTAACTCTTATTTTAGGATGACATTATCCTATATGTAGAAAATCCTGAGAAATCTACAACAAAGCTATTAGAACTAATAAACTCAACAGAGTGCAGAATACAAGATCAACATCCAAAACTCAGTACTGTCTCTAAACACTATACACTGAAGAGGAAATCAAAAGAAAATTTCTATTTCAATGGCCACTACAAAAATCAAATAACTAGGAATAAATTTAACCAAAGATCTTAAGGACTTGTACATGAAAACTACAAAGCATTGCTAAAAAAAAAAAAACAAAGAAGACCTAAATAAACATGGACATTCTGAGTCCACAATTTGAAGACTAAAGATTGTTAATATATCAGTTCTACTCAAAGCAATTTATAGATTCAAGCCATTCCCTATCAAAATTCAAACAGCCTACTTTGCAGAAAAAGGAAAAGCCTTATATTGAAGGGTAAATGACATAAATAGCCAAAAACATCTTGAAGAGAACTTTCTGATTTTAAAATTTGTAATAAACCTACAATAATCAAGTCAGCATGGTACAGGTACAAGGACAGACAAGTAGACCATTGGAATCAAATGGAGAGTTCGGAAACAAACCCTCACATGTACAGGCAACTGATTTTTGACAAAAGTTCCAAGTCCACTCAATGGGGAAAGAAAAGTCACCTTAAAAATGGAACTGGGAAAAACAGATACCCACATGCAAAAGAATGAAAGTAGAACCCCACACTATACATGAAACAACCTAAAATGTATCAAAGATCTAAATATAGGAAACAAAACTATAAAACTTCTAGAAGAAAACATAGGGAAGCATTCTGGGACCTTGTGTTAGGCAATGGTTTTGCATGAGCAGCAAAAGAAAAAAATAGATAAATCAGACTTCACCAAAATTAAAAACTTTTGTGTAATGAACTTCATCATGAAACTAAAACACAACCTACCCAATGGGAGAATATATTTGGAAACCTCATATTCAATAAGGGTTTAATATCCAGAATATATAAAGAAATACTACAACTCAATAACAAAAAGACAAATAACCCAGTTAAAAACTGGTCAAAAGATTTGAATAGACATATCTCAAAGAAAATATACAAATGGCCAATATGCATAGGAAAACAATTTTCAACATCATTGGCCATTAGGGAAATGCAAATCAAAACCTCAAAGAAATACCATTTCACACCTATTAGAAGACTTCTATTGAGAAAATTAAAAAGAAAAAAAATAACAACTGTTGAAGTGGACATGGAGAAGTAAAACATTTATTCATTGTTGGTGGGTGTGTAAAATAGGGCTGCTGCTATGGAAAACAGTTTGGCAGTTCCTCAGAAAGTTAAGGATAGGTTACCATATTACCTAGCAATCCCACTTCTAGTTGTATACCCAAAAGAATTGAAAGCAGGAATATGGGTATTTGCACACTGATGTTCATAGTAGCATTATTCACAATTGCCAAAAGATGGGAACAATCCGAGTCTATCAACAGATTAATGGATAAACAAAATATGGTATATTCATACAATGGAATATTATTCAACTGTAAAAAGGAAGGATGTTCTGATACATGCGACAATATGAATGAATGCTGAAGATACACGTTGAGTGAAATAAGCCAGACACAAAAGGACAAAAATTGTGTGATCTCACTGATATTAAGTAATTAGAACAAGCAAATTCATAAAATCAGAAACTAGAGTATAAGTTACCAGGGATGGGGTGGGGATTGCAATGGGAAGTTAAAGCCTAATTAGATACAAAGTTTCTGTTTGGAAACTGTATGGAAAAGTTTTAGCAATGGATAGTGGTGATTGTAGTGCAACATTTTGAATGCAATCAACATCACTGAATTAGATATTTGATAATGGTCAAAAGGGAAAATTTTATGTTGCATGTATGTTGATAGAATATAAAAATTAAAAAAAAGGATTGTATAACACAGTGAAATAACGTAAACAATGGACTATAGTTGATAGTATAATTATAATATTGTTTCATCAGTTGTAACAAATCTACCACACTAATGTTAAATGTTAGTAGTGAAACCTGTGTATGTTTTTCTGGGGAAAATATGGGAACTTTGTATTCTCTACACGATTTTTCTGTAAACCTACAAATCTCTAATAAAAAGAAGAATCAAGTCTGCCATTCCTTGGTACTATTGCCCTCATGCTTATTGAGAGGGGATAAAGAGAGTGATACCAAAAGCAACTGGATTGCTGAAACACAATCCTTGCCAAAAACAAAAACTTGAGCTGAGCAAAAATAAGTTAAAAAAATGACCAGAAATTACAAAAAAAAAAAAAAAATCATTCACCATAACGATGAGTTTTAGTTTTCCATTTATTGGGTTTTCACAGATGGTAGAGGCCTACCTTAGATAATAGGTATGGTCCCTTCACAATAAAACAGCATTAAAACTAAAAATATTATGTCACAAAATGGAGCTAAGTAAATTAGAGTCCAACTGAGCTGGATTTGGACTTAGAAGTGCTTCCTTAACTTGCTGCTTCACCATAAGAATGCTAAGCACTGAGTTAATTTCATCTTGATATATCTCAGATAGAGAACATAATAACAAGCCAAGATGATAAAACAGGAAACATGAAGGCTTCTAAAGCTGGTACATTAAAACTTTAACAGTGAGTAAATACAGATATGCATTTACATATCATCTACTTTTAATATTAGGTATTTACAAGAGAAATGAACAAATTGGGTCCAATCCATAAGTGCTGAAGGAGGGAGAAGTGAGAAGTGATCAGTCAGCTGGCAGCCCTCCACTCCCTGCAGAAATGCTGAATATTCTTGATTTCCACACCCACTTCAGTTGCTGTTCCCAGAGCCAGTTGCAGGGGGTATGAGAAATTCCTAGGGTTGTCCAAACAGATTCCTGTGATGATGGTAAACATGCTGCTGGGATCAGGTGTTCCTGGCCTGGATGAGTCCAGCAGATCTTTGCAAAAATCAAGAATGTTGTAGAGGTCCCAGGCATCAGAGTCTGGTCTGGTCATCCTGGGCCTCACGATCCCCTTAGACACAAAGGACTGGCTTAGGATATACTGGTTGCCTCTCTTCAGTTCACCCTCTAGGAAGGTAATGGCTATTAATGCCCTCTGGTCTTCCCTTTTTAGGACATGTAATATGTCAACCACAATCTTGGGTATGATGAGGAAAAACCTCCCACTGTAAGCAACTTGTTGGATGACATTAAGATGCTCACAGAGGGCCCGGGGATCAGGCAACAGGTACGAGTTCAACACTGACCAAGTCTGGAGGCCTCTGAGTGTCTTCTCCAGCTGTGC
>PVIY010044943.1:0-19394 GCA_004026745.1 Myrmecophaga tridactyla | reverse complement strand
AACAAATGTTAAAATAGATTTAGTTTGAAATGCTAGTGATCAATGAAAGGGATCAGTAAGGGGTATGACCTGTAAAAAATTTTTTTTCTGTTTGTTATATTTTTCTGTTGTCTTTTTATTTCTTTTTCTGAATTGATGCTAATGTTCTGGGAAATGATCATGATGATGAATATGCAACTATGTGATGATATTGTGAATTACTGAGTGTATGTGTTGGGAATATTTGTGTTTCTTGTAATTTTTTTAATTAATAAAAAATTTTTAAAAAGTAATAGGGGGAACAAATGTTAAAATAAATTTAGTTTGAAATGCTAGTGATCAATGAAAGGGAAGGGTAAAGGGTATGGTGTGTATAATTTTTTTTTCTGTTTTTGTTTTATTTCTTTTTCTGTTGTCTTTTTATTTCTTTTTCTGAATTGATGCAAATGTTCTAAGAAATGATCATGATGATGAATATGCAACCATGTGATGATGTGAATTACTGATTATATATGTAGAACGGAATGATAAAAAATAATAATAATATTACAAATCTGTGTTAATAAGCACACACTTTTATATATATATACATTATTGAGACAATAACAATATAAAAGGGGAAAGAAGGTGATAAATAGGAGTAGAGAGTTTGTACACTCCTGACACTAGGTTAGACTTAGTTGAGTTGGGTTGTTATTAGTTTAAGATGTTAATTATAATTAAAAGTTAATCACTAAGAAAATAACTAAAAAATATAGAGAAAGGAAAGAAGAAGGGAATCAAAACGGTACACTGCACAACATCTAAAATCAAATAAAGGCAGTAATGGAGGAATTGCAATGGAGTTTTAGATTTTACACCCCAAGCATAAGCAATGAAAGAAAAAGGTTAAAATTGACTTCATCCATTGAAAACTTTTGTGCATCAGAGAACATTATCAAGAAAGTGAAAGTACAACCTATAGAATAGGAAAAATATTTGGAAATTATGTATCTGATGAGGGTTTAAAATCCAGTATATATATAAAGACTTCCCCAACTCAGTAACAAAATGAGTTAAAAATCCAGTTAAAAAATTGGCCAAGGATTTGAATAGACATTTCTCCAAAAAGGATATTCCAGTGGCCATAAGTATATGAAAATATGCTCAATATTATTAGCATTAGAAAAATGCAAATTGAAATTACAAGATACCATTTCACAATCATTAGGATGGCTATTATTTTTTATTTTATTTATTTTTTTAGGATGGCTATTATTTTTAAAACCTGAAAATAACAAATGTTGACAATGATCCAGATAAGTTGGAACATTTGTACATTGTTCTAGTTTGCTAGATGCCAGAATGCAATATACCAGAAATGGAATGACTTTTAAAAAGGGAAATTTAATAAGTTGCTAGTTTACAGTTTTAAGGCCGATTAAAATGTCTCAATTTAAAACATTTAAAATGTCCCAATTAAAACAAATCTATAGAAATGTCCAATCTAAGGCATCCAGGAAAAGATACCTTGGTTCAAGAAGGCTGATGAAGTTTACGGTTTCTCTCTCAAGTGGAAAGGGCACATGGTGAACACAGTCAGGGCTTCTCTCTCATCTGGAAGGGCACATGGCAAACATGGCATCATCTGCTAGCTTCTTCTCCTGGCTTCCTGTTTCATGAAGCTCCCTGGGAGGCATTTTCCTTCTTCATCTCCAAACATCGCTGGCTGGTAGACTCTGATTCTTGTGGCTATGTCATTCTGCTCTGCTCTCTCTGAATCTCTTTCATTCTCCAAAATGTTTTCTCTTTTATAGGACTTCAGAAAATAATCAAGACCCACCCAAATGGATGGAGATGCACCTCTATCTAATCCAGTTTAACAACCACTCTTGATTAAATCACATCTCCAGGAAGATGATCTTATTGATTTCAAGCTTATGATACTGAATAGGGATTAGAAGAAATGGCTGTACTATATGATTTTTCTTATATGAAATACTTAAAATAAGCAAATTCATAGGTACAGAAAGCAGAATAATGGTTACCAAGGCTAAGGGAGGGAGGAATGGGGAGTTATAGCTCAATGAGTATAAGTTTTGGTTTGGGATGCTGAAAATAGTCTGGAAATAGATAGTGGTAAAAATTACACAGTATTATTAATATACTTAATGTAAAAGAACTGTCAATTTAAAATGGTTAAAATGATTTTTATGTTATATATATTTTACCATAATTTAAAATAGGTGGATTAATTATGTAAAAAAAAAAGAAGGATAGAGAAAGGTTGGTTACTGTAGCAGCTGAACAAAGTCATATCTCTGACCCAGCTTCTTTGGGATTCTCCTTACTTTCTCTCCATGTTCACAGATGCTTGCAGCAGTTCCAAACTTCATACCTTCACACGATGATGTCCAGAGACAGAAAAGGGAGAGATTCCCCACTTTGTGTCTCTTTTAAAAAGTGAAGAACCCTTTCCCAAGAGCCCTACCCCCCACCTCCCAGAAATTTTGCCTTATATGTCATGGGCCAATATAGTATTTTGTCATATTTCTAAACTAGTCATTGGGAAGGTGAGTGGAATTGATGAGAGGTTTATAGGAATCAGTTTTGACCCCTGGAATTGGGTATGGCCCATTTATCCTGACACACACACTGATACCCAATATGTGAATAAAATCAAAGTTCTGTTAGCTAGAAAGAAGCAGGGAAGGGCCACCCTATTGATAGAGCACTAAGTAAATTGAATTTATTGATACTAGTTTCAAATATATTTGAATTAGTTTCAGAATATAATTTTTGGTATGTAACTCTTACTTCCTACAGGTGCTAGAATACAAATGCATGAAATGGTCATGCGGTCTTTTTATGTTCTATTAATACAGTGTATTAAATTGATTGATTTTCTTATATTGAACCTCTCTTATATTCCTGGGATAAATACCACTTGGTCATTGTGCATTTGTTGATTACAAATAGCTATCTGTATAGAGAAACAAAGTAGGAAAATATAAAACATGTAAATAAAAATGCCAAGATACTTTCTATGAATATAATGCTTTATACTTGTAAAAATATTTTCTTGTCTATTCAACTTTTTACACAAATTTTGTTTAAGTATGTGCTTATAATTTATGTCGACAACAAAACTTGTACATGAAGTTCATGACAGCATTATTCATAGTAGCCAAAAAGTGCAACCATCCCCAATGTCCAAAACTGACAAATGAGTAAATAAAATGTGGTACATCCATGTAATGGAATATTATTGAGCTATAAAAAGGAATGAATATTGATACATGGTATAACATGGATGACCCTTGGAAACATTATGCTAAATGAAAGAAACCAGTTTCCAAAGACCACATATTGCATGATTTCATTTAAATGCATGCACAATTACAGAGACAGAAAGTAAATTAGTGATTGTCTAGGAATGAGGAAACTGGAGAGAAATGAGGATTGACTCTTAAAAGGTATTGCATTTTGGAGGGGAGTGATGAAAATGTTCTAAATTGATCATGGTGATGGTGCACTATTCTGTGAATACACTAAAATCTATTTCTTTACTTTAAACAGGTGAATTGTATGGTATTTGAATTATAGCTCAGTAAGCTATTTAGAATATACCTACATTATTTTTTCTTTCAATCATCAGCAAAATTTGCAGGAACTTTGCTTCAGGTTCTTTATAAATATAGTAGAATCAGTTGACACTTACCATTACCTTTTTTCCACCATGAAAATTGGATTATTCCTCTGTCAAGTTTTTTTCTCTACCTTTTTGTACATTTATAGATTTAGATACTAATCCTTTTTTAAGAATGCCTGTCACCAATATTTTAATGTGTCTTCTGTTTTCACCTTTCCTTTAAATATGACTGTAAATTCTATTTTTTGCAACCATAACTTTACTTATATTTTAATGAAATTTTAAAAATTATCTCATCAAATAATTCATACATAGTTTAAAAGATCAGATAATATGTAATGCTGCAACATGGATGAACTCTGAAAACATCATATTGAGTGAAATAAGAAGAAAACATATGTTACATGATTCCACTTAAATTAAATGGCTAGAATGTGCAAACTCATAGAGACAGAATACAAAGTATAGGTTACGGGGGGCAAGGGAGGAGGGAGAATGGGGAGTTAATGTATAATAGGTGTAGGGTTTGTATTTGGGGTAATGGTAAAGTTCTGGTAATGGATGGTAGTGAGGGTAGTGCAACATTATGAATATGATTAACCCTATTAAATGGTGTGCTTGGGAGTGGTTGAGATGGGAATATTTATGTTGCATATATGTTTCCACATTTTTTTTTAAGAGAGCACCTAAAAAGACAATGACATTAATGCAATACATGATCATGGACTTGATCTAATAATGGAGAAAAGGCTCAAATTTGAAAAATTTGGGATATAGACTTAAGTTTTGTATCAGTGTTAAATATGCGAACTTGATAATATACTTCATGTGGTTATATAAAGTGAATATCCTTGTTCTTAGGAAGTGTAATGGTGGTATTAAGTGTTCTTGGAGCATGATATATATAACTTACTCTCAAATGTTTGGAAAGTAGATGGGTGGATGGATGGAAAGAAAGGAAGGAAGGAAGTTGAGCAAAATGTTAACAGGGTTGGTGAGTCAAGATATCTGGAGGGGGGGTTGAAATTCTCTGTATTGGTTGTGTATTGTTTTTGCAACATGTAAGTTTAAAATTATGTCAAAATAAAGTTTTTAAAAATAAGGTAGTATAAAGGGGATTAAAATGAAAAGTAACAGACTCTGAGGCATTATCTTCCCTCCTATTCCTGATTCCTTGAGGGAACTACTTTATTTTTGAGACATTTCATTGAGATATATTCACATACCTTATAATCCATCCAAAATGTATAATCACTGGCTTTTAGGATAATCACAGAGTTGTGCATCCATCACCACAGTCAATTTTAGAACATTTTCATTACCCCAAAAAGAAACATCCCATATCCCTTAGCAGTCACTTCTCAATCTCTCTATCCTTCCCCAGCCCTACATAACCACTTTTTGACTGCTTCTGTTTGTTTTTCTGGTCATTATTCCCAGATTACTGAATGGCTCATACTTCCATGTCCCAAACTGACTCCCAGCTTTGATACATGAATAAATAGCCAACTTATGTTTGGCCAAGAGTTTGACTCCATGTAGAACTGTAGGGTGAGAGTAATTTTTCCTTAGAGACTTGAAGGCATTGCTTCATCATCCTGACCATTACTGCTGTTGAGAAGTCTAATTCTTGTTCTTTTGGGGTGATTGTCTTTTCTTTCTCTCTCAGAAATAATTTTATAATTATCTCATTATCCTAGTATTTTAAAATTTAAAAATGACATGTCTTATGTGTACAGTTTGCTAATTGATTGTGTTGGGCCTTTGGTAAGCATTTCAGTTTGAATACTACTGTTTTCTTTCAGTGCTAAAAAAAAATTGTGTAAATAACTTATTAATTTTCTTCTCTGTTGGTACTATCATTGTGGGCTTCCAGCTATTTGTTTATAGGGTCACCTAGACTGATTCTTTCAGTCTTTTTCATATGAACCACAGAACACAGAATATGACTTGAGTGTCTGTTTCTCAGATCTTCCAGGGATACTCCTTAATTGGTACCATTTTAGATGCATAGGAAAGAAATTAATAGATAGTTGTTTTAGTTTGTAAAAGTTGCCAGAATGCAATATACCAGAAATAGAACAGCTTTTAAAAAGGGAATTTATTAAGTTGCATGTTTACAGTTCTAAGGCTGTGAAAATGTCCAAATTAAGGCCAGTCTATAAAAATGTCCAAACTAAGGCATCCAGGGAAAGATACTTTGTTTCAAGAAGACTGATGATGTTTGAGGTTTTTCTCTCAGCTAGAAAGGCACATGGCAAAGTCTGCTAGCTTTCTCTCCAGGCTTCTTCAGTGGCTTCCCTGAGGGTATTTTCTTTTTGCATCTCCAAAGGACTCTGCCTGTGTGGGCTCTGTTGGCTCTAAAGCTTTTTCCAAAATGATTCCCTCTTAAAGGTCTCCAGTAAGCAACCCCACCTTGAGTAGGTGGGGATACATCTCTATGGAAACCATCTAATAAAAAGGTACCACCCACAATTGGGTGGGTCACATCTCCATGGAAACAATAAAAAAGACCCCACCCAATAATATATTTTAAAAATTTTTATTAATAAAACCAGTCAACACACAATATACTTTGCAAATACTTTTCCACTCACTGATCAAATTACTCTGGGATTCATCGGGGCATCACTCTGGACAAACCAACAAAATCTCATGTCCTACCCAAGGTTCCATGTACTTATGGTGTTCAACCAACTATCTACATAAATTATATTAGGAGATGCACTAGTCAAAATATAAATTTTGTACCAAATAAACATTTTTTGCTTTAGTCTCACACATAAGGTGATATTTTAAAAATATTAATTACCATCTATTTTCAGTACCCTGCAGTAATGACTTTTTTTGTTCTTCCTCATGCAAAAACATTTTTTAAATTTGTACATTTAGTTACTATCATTATACACTCTAGACATTCCTAGATTATACCATCTCAGTCTTTATCATCTATCTTTCTGATTTCATTTGTGCCCCCAGCCCTCCTCCCTTTATCATTCTCACATTCAGCTTCATTCAGTGTTTTAACATAATTGTATTATATTTAGATAATATTGTGTTGTCTATTTCTGAGTTTTTATATTCAGTCCTCTTGCACAATCTGTATCCCTTCAGCTCCAATTACCCAATATCTTACCCTATTTCTATCTCCTGATGGTCTCTGTTACCAACGAAATATTCCAAGTTTATTCATGCATGTCAGTGCATATCAGTGGGACCATACAGTATTTGTCCTTTTGTTTTTGGCTAATCACACTCAGTATAATGTCCTTAAGGTGATATGGGGTAGTTTTGATTTGATGGTTGGTGATGTTGTGTTTGTTGATTCTTTGTCATTATGGATCAATGAAAATTGTCTAAAACTGAGAATGCTGCTGATTGTACAACCAAGCCAGGATACTGAAAGACATGGTTTGTTTATTCTGGACATAATTCATGATGTCCAATAGATGCAGGGAGCTGAAGGGACAATGACTGAAAAGCAGGATGGAGAACTGCGATACATTTATATGATGGAATATGGTGTGGTTACAGAAAGGAAGGACGCTGAGAGGCACACGACGAAATGAATAAACCTTGAGGACAATGTGTTGTGCAAAATAAGCCAGAAACAAAAGAACAAATATGCTAAGTTCTCTCCCGGAAAATGTTTATAAGAAAATGGGAGCCTAGACTGTGAGCCCTAACAACAGCCACATTTGGTCTGAAGTTGTAAATATATTTCTGGATACTGAGACACTGAGCTACATGTTTATCAGCTGGTATTTCCCTGAAACTTCGAGGAATTCTGTGACACCTAAAACCCAGAAATATATTGCTGCAGCCCTGCAGAAATATAGCTGATGACTCACTATATTAATATTACTTCTAACCTCCAGTGTTCCAGAGCAGCTAGAAGGAAAAATCTGAGATGATGGCATGGTAGCCCATGATAAACTTTGGGATCTGTTCTACTTGTTGAAATATACTTTGAAAATTACTGCTTTTTTCTTTCTTTGCTTTATGTAAATGTTATATTTTACAGTTAAAAAAATTTTTTTAAAAAAGGAAAAAAACTTAAAGTGGCAGCCTGAACACAAACATTTATTCTTTCTCTCCTGAGATACTATTTAAATGATAGTGAGTCTGTAAAAGGTTTAAAACTATCACAGCAAAAATATGAGAGGACCAATCAGGAAGTAAGCAATTTCAACAGCAGCCAAGTAGATGGTTGAGGCAGGGACAGAAGTGATAAGGCAGGACAGAGGGATATCCAAATTATTAAAGGAACACAAGCAAAAGGGGAAACCAACCCTAAAGAGAGAATGTTTCACATACCATGTCAAACTCTGGATGGTACATTCACATATACACAAAACATTATTACAGCTAATATAATATCTCTTTTGTGCCTGATTTCATGTAGCAATTAAACAAAAATACAAACACTAGTTTTAATATATAAAATGTAAATGGTAACTTAGAAGCTAATGTAATTATTGAATTTTTATGCATTTTATGTATTGAGGCAACAGATGATTTTTCTACTTTATCACAGGTTAGTATCACTAGACAACCAGAGATTACAGACCTACAAACAGAAAAACTATCCCCAAAGGAAAAAGAGGAAATTTAGGAAACAAAAGAAAACACTTCTAAAAACTGCAAGTAGCATTCTTAAATATTTGGAAAAATCTAACACCTGTAAAACAGAAATAGGATGCTATAAAAAGGGAACAACTGGAGAACGAAGAAGAGGTGTTCAAATTAAAAATTACTGTTAAAATCAAATAGAAACAGTTCAAGATAAATTTATGGAAATCTTCCAAAATGTAGAACAAAAGATAAGTTGATTATTCCTGCAAGAGAGAAGTTAAGCCTACTGATAATTATCCCTAAGAATCACCCCAGAGATCCTCTTTTGTTGCTCAGATGTGGCCTCTATAAGCCAACATGTGGGATATGGCTCTCAGGGCTGTAAATCTCCCTGGCAATGTGGGCCAGAACTCCCAGTATGAGCCAGGACCCAGAATCATGGGATTGAGAAAACCTTCTTGACCAAAAGGGGGAAGAGAGAAATGAGACAAAATAAAGTTTCAGTAGCTGAGAGATTTCAAACAGAGTCGAGAGGTTATCCTGGAGGTTATTTTTATGCGTTATGTAGATTACCCTTTTCAGTTTATGGTGTATTGGAGTGGCTAGAGGGAAGTACCTCAAACTCTGTTGAACTGTATTCCAGTAGCCTTGATTCTTGAAGACGATTGTGTAACTATAATCACTTCTACAATGTGACCATGTGATTGTGGGGGAAAAAAAGACAAGTTGAAGGAAAATATGAGAGGAAATAAGAGAGAGGTTTTTCTAATTAATTTAGTGAGAGAATTCAACCTTTTAAAACAGAGGCTGGGCAAAAATTATGGCCTGTAAGTCAAATCTAGCCAGTTACCAGTTTGTTTGTATTTTTACAATTTGCCCATTAAGAAAATTTGCCAATCCCTGTCCTAAAGACACTCACTATATGCTATTGTGCTTGTTTGGAGCTATTATGTACCCTAGAAAAGACATGTCTTTAATCCTCCTTCAATATTATTGGGTGCCATAAGTACATGGAACCTTGAGTAGGGCATGAGATTTTGTAGGTTTGTCCAGAGTGATGCCTCGATAAATCCCAGAAGGATTTGAACAGTGAATAAAAACGTATTTGCAAAGTCCCCTTGGGGGAATGGTGAGAAAGGGGGGAAATTCAGCTTCCCTAAGTGGAAAATTCTTGATATTCTCACAAGTGTTGGCAATAGGCTAAGCCCTTAATCTTGGGGTTTGCTCATATGAACTTAACCACATAATGGATAGGCTAAGCCTACTTAAAATTAGGCCTAAGAGTCACCCCCAAGAGAACCTCTTTTGTTGCACAGATGTAGCCTCTCTCTCTCAGCCAACATGACAAGCAAACTCACTGCCCTCCCCCTCTCAACGTGGGACATGACTCCTAGGGGTGTGGACCTTCCTGGCAATGTGGGACAGAACTCCTAGAATGAGCTGGGACTCAGCACCAAGGGATTGAGAAAACCTTCTCAACTGAAAGGGGGAAGAGAGAAATGAGACAACATAAAGTGTCAGTGGCTGAGAGATTCCAAATAGAGTCAAGAGGTTATCCTGGAGGTTATTCTTACACATTAAACAGATATCACCTTTTTACTTAACGCATAACAGAGAGGCTGGAGGGAACTGCCTGAAAACATAGAGCTGTGTTCCACTAGCCATGTTTCTTGAAGATGAATGTATAATGGTATAGCTTTCACAATGTGACTGTGTGATTGTGAAAACCTTGTGTCTAATGCTTCTTTTATCTACCTTATGGACAGATGAGTAAAACATATGGATTAAAAATAAATAAATAATAGGGGGACCAATGTTAAAATAAATTTAGTAGATTGAAATGCTAGTGATCAATGAGAGGGAGGGGTAAGGGGTATGGTATGTATGACTTTTTTTCTGTTTTCTTTTTATTTCTTTTTCTGAATTGATGCAAATGTTCTAAGAAATGATCATGATGATGAATATACA
The DNA here is from genome assembly GCA_004026745.1 of Myrmecophaga tridactyla. Classification (NCBI taxonomy): domain Eukaryota; kingdom Metazoa; phylum Chordata; class Mammalia; order Pilosa; family Myrmecophagidae; genus Myrmecophaga; species Myrmecophaga tridactyla. Next base: position 9,241 of record PVIY010044943.1, on the reverse strand, counting down.
ACTATGTGATAAAAAAGAATGGTGAGAACGGGGGAAAAGTCAACCTCCCCAAGTTGAATTCTTGATATTCTCACAAGCAGTGTGGACAACCAAAGCTATAGGCTGAGCCCCCAGTCTTGAGGTTTGTTCATATGAAACTTAACCCCAAAAAGGATAGGTCAAGCTTACTTAAAATTAGGCCTAAGAGTCACCCCCAAGAGAACCTCTTTTGTTGCTCAGATGTGGCCTCTCTCTCCAGCCAACACAACAAGCAAACTCACCACCCTCCTCCTGTTCACGTAGGACATGACTCCCAGGGGTATGGATCTGCTTGGCAACGTGGGACAGAAATCCCAGAATGAGCTGAGATTCAGCATCAAGGGATTGAGAAAAACTCTAGAATGAGCTGAGACCCAGCATCAAGGGATTGAGAAAATCTTCTGGACCAAAAGGGGGAAGAGTGAAATAAGACAAAGTGTCAATGGCTGAGTGATTCCAAACAGAGTCGAGAGGTTATCCTGGAGGTTATTCTTATGCATTGAGTAGATATCACCTTGTTATCCAAGATGTAATGGAGAGGCTGTAGGGAACTGCCTGAAAATGTAGAGCTGTGTTCCAGTAGCCATGTTTCTTGATGATGATTGAACAATGATATAGCTTTCACAGTGATACTCTGTGAATGTGAAAACCTTGTGTCTGATGCTCTTTTTATCTACCTTGTCAACAGACACATAGAACATATGGAATAAAAATAAATACTAGAGGGAACAAATGTTAAAATAAATTTAGTTTGAAGTGCTAGTGATCAATGAAAGTGAGGGGTAAGGGGTATGATATGTACAATCTTTTTTTTCTGTTTTCATTATATTTCTTTTTCTGTTGACTTTTTATTTCTTTTTATGAATAGATGCAAATGTTCTAAGAAATGATGAATATGCAACCAAGTGATGATGAAAAAAATAAAGAATGGAGAGATAAAAAAACAAAAAAAAAACTACCCCATATCCCTCACTTTCCCCCGTCTCCCAGTTAGTTGCCTTGGTAGTGCTGTGGTACAGTTAATGTCTTCCTGTTAATATTGGCCATAGCGTGCATTTTTAGTTTTCTCCCTATATCCCTCTACTATTAATTCTTTGTCCACTATTGAGTCATTGAAATAGTTCATGAGAACTTATCTATAACTTTAGATTTAATCAGTGGGATACATGGCACTATACATCCCCTTTCAATCATATTCACCTTCGATATGGCAATGTTACTTATAAACCCACGAATTAGGTACCTTCACTTCTATCTGTTCCCTTGCATTTAGATTAAACGTCTTTGGGTAGCTTTTCCTTCATCTCTACCTTTTGTATACCTCTAGGTCTGCTATATTCTACAGTGTAATCTCTGAGATTACCTTTACCAGAGTGATAATAGCAAAATCATACAGTATTTGTCCCTTTGGGTCTGACTTACTTCACTCAGTATTATGTCCTCAAGGTTCATCCTTGTCATTATGCTTTAGGACATCATTTCATCTTACTCCTGCATAATATTCCATCACATGTGTATACCACATTTTGTTTATCCATTCATCTGTTGATGGGCACTTTGATTGGTATACCAAGTTTTAGTATTGCCACATCATAGAGCTACTCAATAGTAGTTTTCTGAGGAATCACCAAACTGTCTTCCACAGTGGCTACACCACTGTATCTTTCCACCAACAGTGAATAAATGTTCCCGTTTCTCCACATCCTCTCTGTGCCAGTTTGAAAGGATTATGTGCCCTAGAAAAGCCATGTTTTAATCCTGATCCATTTGTGGAGGCAGCCATTTCTTTTAATCCCCATTCAGTGCTGTAGGTTGGAAACTTGATTAGATTATCTCAACAGAGATGTGACACGCCTAGTTGGGTATTACTTTGATTAGAGGTAGATGTGAATTCACCCATTCCAGATAGGTCTTGATTACTTTACTGGAATCCTTTAAAAGAGGAAACATTTTGGAAAAAGCTTCAGAGCCACGAGAGTGACAGAGCCCATGCAGCCAGAGACCTTTGGAGATGAAAAAGGAAAACGATCCCAGGGAAGTGTCATAAAACAAGAAGCCTGTAGAGAAAGCTAGCAAACGTCATCATGTTTGCCATGTGCCTTTCCAATTGAAAGAGAAACCCTGAACTTCATCAGCCTTCTTGAACCAAGGTATCTTTCCCTGGATGCCTTATATTGGACTTTTGTATAGCTTTGCTTCAATTTGGACGTTTTCACAGTCTTAAAACTGTAAACTAGCAACTTAATAAATTCCCCCTTTTAAAAGCCATTCCATTCCTGGTATATTGCATTCCAGCAGCTTGCAAAGTAGACCACTCTCCAACATTTATAGTTTATAGTTTTGTTTGTTAAATAGAAGCCATTCTTAGAGGTGTGAAGTGCTGTCTCTTTGTTGTATTAATTTGCATTTGCTTTATAGCTAATGAAAATGAGCATCTCTTCGTGTGCTTTTTAACCATCTGTATTTGCTTTTCAGAAAAATGTCTATTCATTTCCTCCATCCATTTTATAATTAGGTTGTTTGTTCTTTTGTTGTTGAGCTGTATAATTTCTTTATGTGCACAAGATATCAAGCCTTTATCTAATATGTGGTTTCCAAATATTTTCTCCCATTGTGTTGGCTGCCTTGTCACCTTTTGGACAGATTTTAAGGTACAGAAGTTCTTAATCATAAGACGGTCCCATTTGTCTATTTTTTCTTTTGCTGCATGTGCTTTTGGTGTAAAGTTTAAGAAGTTACCTCTTATTACTAGATTGTGAAGATGTTTCCTTGCATTGTCTTCTAGAAGTTTTGTGGTACTGGCTCTTACATTTAGGTTTTTAATCCATTTTTGTATAGGATGTAAGGAGGGGTCCTCTTTCATTCTTTTGGCTATTGATATCCAATTCTCCCATGACCATTTATTGAAAAGACAATTCTGTCCCAATTCAGTGGATTTGGGGGCCTTATCAAAGATCAGTTGTCCATAGATATGGTGGTCAATCTCTGCACTTTTTTTTAAATATTGTTATTGATAAATATTCACACATATACAGTCCACACATGGTATACAGTCAGTGGCTCCCAATACCATCACATTGTTCTGTATTCATCACCATGATCATTTTTAGAACATTTGCATCACTCCAGAAAAAGAAATAAAAAGAAAAAAGAAACAACTCATACATCCCATACCCCTTACCCTCTCATTGACCACTAGTATTTCAATCTACCCAATTTATTTTACCCCTTATCCCTTCTATTATTTATCTTTTAATCCATATTATTTTACTCATCTGTCCATACCTAGATAGAAGGAGCATCAGACACAAGGTTTTCACAATCACACACATTGTAAAAGTTATATTGTTATATAGTCATCTTCAAGAACCAAGACTACTGGAACACAGCTCAACACTTACAGGTACTTCCCTCCAGCCACTCCAATATACTATAAATTAAAAAGGGATATCAGTATAACACATAAGAATAACCTCCAGGATAACATCTCGACTCTGTTCCTCCACTGAAACTTTTATTTTGTCTCATTTTTCTCTCTTCCTCCTTTTGGTCAAGAAAGCTTTCTCATTCCCATGATGCCTGGTCCCAGAATCATGAGTTCTGTCCCACACTGACAGGGAGCTTTACACCCTGGGAGTCATGTCCCAAGTGGGGGGTGGGGGAGTATCCCTGCACTCTTGATTCGATTCCATTGGTTGATATTTCTATCTTTGTGCAAGTACCATGCTATTTTTACAACTGTGGCTTTATAGTAAGCTTTGAAGTCAGGAAGTAAGAGTCCTCCCACTTCGCTTTTCTTTTTAAGGATATTTTCAGCTATTCATGGTCTCTCTCCCATCCAAATAAATTTGATAACCAGCTTTCCCAAGTCTTCAAAGTAGGTTATTGGGATTTTGATTGGTATTGCATTGAATCTGTAGATCAGTTTGGGTAGAATTTACATCTTATTTATTTATTTTTTTTAATTATTATTATTTTTTAATTTGCATATGGGCAGGAGGCACCAGGGATCGAACTCCAGACCTCCAGCATGGCAGGTCAGAGCTCTACCTGCTGAGCCACGGCAGCCGCCCAGAATTTACATCTTAATGATATTACACCTTCCTGTCCATGAGCATGGAATGTCTTTCCATCTATTTAGGTCATTTTTAATTTCTTTTAGGAATGTTTTTGAAATTTCCTGTGTAGAAGTCCTTGACATCCCTGGCTAGGCTTGTTCCTAAATATGTGATTCTTTTGGTCACTATTTTGAATGGAACTTTTTCCTTAATTGTCTCCTCAGATAGGTCATGGCTTGTGTATAGAAATGTTACTGATTTTTGTACATTAATCTTGTATCCTGCCACTTTGCTGAATTTATTAGCTCAAGTAGCTTTGTTGTAGATTTCTCAGGGTTTTCCAAGTATGGGATCATGTCATCTGCAAATAATGAAAGTTTATTTCTTCCTTTCCTAATTGCATGTCTTTTCTTTCTTTTGTCTAGTCACTCCAGCTAGGACTTCTAATACAATGTTGAATAATAGTGGGGACAATGAGGATCCTTGTTTTGTTCCCAATCTTAGGGGGGAATGCTTTCAATCTTTCATGGTTAAATGTGATGCTGGCTATGGGTTTTTCATATATGCCCTTTATGATATTGAGAAAGTTCCCTTCGATTCCTAGCTTACAAAGTGTTTTTTTCAAGAAAGGATGCTGGATTTTGTTGAATACTTTTTCAACATCAATCAAAATGATCATGTGATTTTTCCCTTTCGATTTTTTTATTTGCTGTATTATGTTGATTGATTTTCTTATGTGAACCACCCTTGTATCTCTGGTCACGAGGTGTAATTCTTTTTGTGTCCTTGGATTTGATATGCTAGTATTTTGCTAGGAATTTTTGCATCTGTGTTTGCTAGGAAGATTGGTCTGTAGTTTTTCTTTAATGTAGCATCTTTATCTGGTTTTGGTATTAGAGTGATATTGCTTCATAAAATGAGTTAGATAGCATTTGTTTTTACCCAATTTTTTGGAAGAGTTTGATCAGAATTGGTGTTTGTTCTTTTTGGAATGTTTGATAAAATTCCCCTGTGAAGCCATCTGGTCCTAGGCTTTTTGTTGTGGAAAGATTTTTAATGACTGATTGAATCTCTTTACTTGTAATTGGTTTGTTGAGGTCTTCTATTTCTTCTTGATTCAGTATAGCTAGTTTGTTTGTTTCTAGGAATGTGTACACTTCATCCAATTGTGTACTTGTTGGCATATAGTTGTTCGTATAATTCTCTTATGATTTTTAAAATTTCTTCAGGATTCGTGGTAATGACCTCCATTTCTTTCCTGATTTGTTTATTTGAATCCTCTCTCCTTTTTCCTTTGTTAGTCTTGGTAGGGGGTATCAATTTTATTGATTTTCTCAAAGAACCAATTTTGGTGTTGTTGATTCTTCCTATTGTTTTATCGTTCTCCAGTTTATTTCCACTTTAATCTTTGTTATTTCTCTTCATTTATTTGCTTTGGTTCATTCTCTAAATTGTCCAGGTGAGTAGTTAGGTCCTCAGATTTTGCTTGTTTTTATTTTTTAATATACATATTTAGTGCAATAAATTTTCCTCTCAGCACAGCCTTTGCGATATCCCATAAGTTTTAATATGTCATATTCTTATTATAATTTGTCTCCAGATAATTACTGATTTCTCTAGCAATTTCTTCCTTGGCCCACTGATTATTTAAGAGTGTGTTGTTTAATCTACATATATTTGTGAAAATGCTAGTTCTTTGGTGATTATTAATTTTCAGCTTCATTCCGTTGTGGTCATAGAAAGTGCTTTGGATTTCAGTCTTACTACATTTACAGTGACTCAATTTGTGTCCCAGCATATGATCTATCGTGGAGAACATTCCATGTGTGCTAGAGATGAATTTATATTCTGGTGTTCTGAGATGTAGTGATCTATATATGTATGTTAAGTCTAATTCATTCATCCAGTTGTTTAGGTTCTCTGTTTCCTTGTTGATCCTCTTTCTGGTTGTTCTGTCCATAGTGGAGAGTAGTGTACTGAAGTCTCATACTACTATTGTTGAAACATCTATAGCTCACTTCAGTTTTGCCAATGTTTGCCTCATATGGTTTGAAGCTCCTTTATTGGGAGGGTAAACATTTATGATTATTTCATTTTGGTGAATTCTTCCTTTCATAATATGCAGTGTCCTTCTTTGTCTCTTATGACGTTTTTACATTTAAAGTCTATTTTATCTGATATTAGTATTGCTACTCCTGCTTTCTTTTGATTACATCTTGCATAGAAGATCTTTTTCCATCCTTTCACTTTCAATATAATTGTGTCCTTGGGTGTAAGATGTGTCTATTGTAAACAACATATATATGGTTTATATTTTTTAATCCATTCTGCCAATCTGTATCTTTTAAATTGGTGAGTTTAGTCTATCAATTATTTAAAATATTTAGTCTATTGATTATTCAAAATAATTACTGTATAAAAACAGTTCTTGACTATCATATTATTCTTTAATTTTTATTTGTCATATCTAGATATTCTTTTCCTTTCTCTTTTCATCCTTTAAATTACCATTTCTGGTATTTCTCAATTCTGTGACTTCCTCCAGACCTTTCTCTCTTGTCTTTTTTTTTTTTTTTTTTTCCCCAGCTGCTAGGACTCCCTTCTTTAGTATTTCTTGTAGGGCAAGTCTCTTGTTGACTGGTTCACTCAATTTTTGTTTGTCTTTGAATATTTTAATCTCTCAATTCTCAACAATAACTTCACTGGATAAAGAAGTCTTGGCTGAAAGCCCTTCTCATTCAGGATCTTAAACATATAATACCACTGCGTTCTTTCTTCCATGGTGCCTGTTGAGTAGTCTGAAGTTAGTCTTATGTGTTTTCCCTTGTATGTAGTAGATTGCTTTTCTTGAGGGGCTTTCAGAACTTTCTGTTTCTCTTCAACATTTGACAGTTTGATGAATATGTCTTGGAGTGGGCCTATTCAGATTTATTATAATTGAAGTTCATTGGGCCTCACTGATTTGCCTATTTATGTCTTCCATAAGTGTTGGGGCGTTTTCCCCAATTATATCCTCACCTAACTTTCCCAGCTCTTTACTCGTCTCTTCTCCCTCTGGGACACCAGTGATTTTTATATTTGTGCACCTCTTGTTCTCTGTCATTTCCCTAAGATCCAGTTCCATTTTTTCCATCTTTCTTGCCATGTGTTCTTTTGTGCACTCTCATTCAATTTCTCTGTCTTCTAGCCCACTTACTCTTCCTTCTGTTTCTTCAAATCTGTTGTTGGTCTCTAGTATATTCCTAATTAAGTCCAGTTTATCTTTCATTTCTGTGAGATCTGCCATTTTTCTATTTAATCTTTCAGTTTTTCTTTATGCTCTTCTTGTATCTTCCTAATATTCTTTATTTCTTTATAAATATCCTTGAATAGTTCCATATTCTGTGTCCCCTTGGGAGATTTGATTTGGTTGTTTGGCTGGGCCATTTCTACTTGGATCTTCACATATCTTGGATTTTCTGCTGCATAGAGGGCATTTGATTATCTTAATAAGGTTATTTTGCAAGTTGGTTTCCTTTACTCATCTAAAGTTTTGTATTTACTTGGCTTTGTATTGAAGGTTTCCTTTTGCACTTGGTTTGTCAATATTCCCTGCCAAACCAAGGCCCAGGTCTCATGTGGGGTTACAATTCAACTTTAGGGTCTATTAAAAGTTAGACCAAGGTGCACAGATACTTCAGTGGTGGAGCAGCCACCCGAGACCCGGGCTCAATTCTTGGCCCATACACCCAATAAATAGAAAAAAATAAATAACAATGTAAAATAAGAATGTAATTAAAATATGCAAAAACAACAACAGCAAAACACACCTCAACAGTTGTAGACCCTAAAGTCAGAAGGAGACACCCCAAGATATATTGAGAATGAACTCAGACTGGTGCCCACCAAAGTGAAAGAAAATTTAAGGAAATAATAATAATAAAAATAAAAGTAAAAAATTAAAGTAGAATAATAAAAAGTATATATAAAATAAGAAGTAAAATCAATAAAAATGTAAATATATAAAATAAAAATAAACAAAAACAATAATAGTACTAATGAAATATATATAGAGAAAAATATATTAAAAAAAAGAAGGGAAAAAGAAAAAAGAATACTGGAAAAAAAATTTTAAACTTGGCAGATAGAGTTAGCCTGCCTGCACTTACCCCTTCTCACCAGTAGTTCTGGTCCTGAGGCAGCTCCTCCCCTCAGGCTCCCCTCTCCCCGACTTTAGCAGCCAGCCTGCACTTACCACGTTTCATCAGTAGTTGGCGCGCCTGAGGCCCCCCCCCCCTCCCTCAGGCCGGCCCTTCCGGGCTTTCCGTCTCCTATCTTCAGGGAGCAGGAGTGAATTCCGTGCATTCCATTCTTCGGTCTTCCAGAAGTCTCTCACCACACCTTTTAAATTGTTTTTAAATTTATTTTGTGCCTTTGATATACCTGAAAATAAGTCTTTTGGTGTTTATAATTCAGTAGGAATAATATAACCCAGTGTACCACAAAGCCAGTTCACTTTTTTTTTTTAATTTGCAGTTCACTTTTATAAAAGGCAGAATGTAATAAGTATCGTAGTAAACTGCTTTGAAAACAGAGGAGTAGGAGCAGTCAGGGAGGTAAGCTAAGGCTTTAGGGTATGAACAATTGATAGAATTGGGACATGTGGTGTAGAGAAGGTGTTGCAAGCGGAGAGGCCTTGACATGCACAGAAGAACAGATCAGAAAATGGAGTGAGCAGTGAGGATGTATATATTTGGGTGAGTGGGGGAATAATCTAAGGAGACAAGACTGGAAAGACTTGGACTCAGATCATGAAGTATCATTCATGCTTAGGCATTTGGATTTTATTCTTCAGGCTACAACTTTTGAGTGGGGCAACATCATGGCCTAACCTGTCTTTTAGGTAAGTCTTTCCAGTTGTAGTAGGAAGGAAAGATTAAAAAGGTCAGATAGGTAAAGCAGAAAATCCTATTAAGAAACAATTATAAGATGCTCAACGTCCCTGGCCATTAGAGAAATGCAAATCAAAACCACAATGAGATATCATCTCACACCCACCAGAATGGCCATTATCAACAAAACAGAAAATGACAAGTGCTGGAGAGGATGTGGAGAAAGAGGCACATTTATTCACTGTTGGTGGGAATGTCAAATGGTGCAACCACTGTGGAAGGCAGTTTGGCGGT
>PVIY010044942.1:0-19353 GCA_004026745.1 Myrmecophaga tridactyla | reverse complement strand
GGCCCCATTCCTGCTTCGGCTGGTGAGCCTCTCCTGTGGAGTTCATCCAGACCCTCCATCGGAGTCGTCAGCTTCGCAGTCTGCCCTGTGGATTTTGGACTCTGTGTTCCTGCGGTCACGTGAGACACTTTTATAAATTTTATATTTGCAAGTGTTCCCTGTTGATTCTGTTTCTCTAGAGAACCCTAACTAATACATCAAGTTTACAGGTATTTGTTACACAGCAATAGATACATTGACTGAACAAATGAATGAATAAATGAATGCATGGAAAAACAAATGAATGAATAAATGTATACTGTCAATATGGAGATCATGCCTAAGACTTCCAAGTAGAATGAAGCAGATTCCAAAGCAGATTGTGACTAGGGTTCCTGATCTTAATGATATATAGTATGTGAGCAAAAAAGGGGAAAAAAATGACTTTTGGAAATATTTTTGAAGCTTCAGTTGTTATGGGATTATTTGGAAATCACTCACTAAGAATATGGAGTCATGATATTAAGAGGATATTACTGAGTTCTCTGAGTCATGCATCCACCCTAGACTAGAAAACATCCTCATAATATTGTAAAAAGTACATAGGAAGTCAAAAGTACATAGGAAGGAGAATTGTATGAAGATGGCAGAGTAGGAAGCTCCAAGAATCAGGCCCTCCACAAGAACAACTATTAAATAGGCAGAACTATCTGAATCAACTATTTTGAAACTCCAAAGTCCAGTAGAAACTGTACCATATCCAGGGAAGAATAGAAGTAAGAGGCTAGTAAGTTATGGTAAATACCAGTAAATTGTTCTCTCCACATGGCAGTAGTCAGTGCCTATCCCCTATTTTTGTGTCTGGCAGAAATAAGATTCATCCCTACTGGCATAGCTTGCTGATGCCAGAGCAGAACATAAAAATCCATTTTCCCAGGATGTAGGGGGGATGGTTGCAGGCTGATCACTGATCACTGCTTTTGATTAGCTATTTTGGGGGGGCCTAACTTTGAGGGTGGCCATTGTTCCAACCAGCCGTGGACAAAGGCAGTGAGGAGACTGAAAGATGGTGTGCTTCCTCAGAGCTGTGGAGAAGAGTTGAAGGACTACATTTGTTGGGCATGTGCCAAGGCACAAAAGCATCTTTGGGGAGCCATGGAAGAAGCTCGCATCACCCTTCCTGGCCACTCCTTAATCCTCTTCTTAGGAAAGTTTGGAGTTGGCAGGTGCTCCCATTGTGAGTTCCTGGCCTTGTTCCAGCTGAGCAGATTGACTTGCAAAGCTGCTAACCCAGAGGTCCCCCTCCCAGGATTTGCCCTCCAGACAAAAGCAGTTCAGCCAAGGAAAGCACAATAAGAAATAATTGAGGGGAACAGCCTGGGGCAAAACTTACCTGTTTTAAGTCTTGCAGGAAAAGACCTGGGAGAGGGAGAAGATCTGTTTCCTTGGCAGAAGAGGGAGCATTCAAAGTCCTATAAAAAGGGGAACTCCTAAGGTCTCTTGAAAATATAACCCCAGGACAAGCCACAAGACCAGAAAAGACTGGGAGGACCTTTGCATTTGCCTTGGGCTTAGTATTGGTAGGAGGGCTGAACTCTAAAGGAGAGTACCAGTCAATGCGTAATCAGTTTGCAAAAATGGCCAGAGGTGGGGGTTTTTTGTTTGTTTGTTTGTTTGTTTGCTTGGTTTTGTTAGTTGCTGGTACTCAAGAAAATTTCTGTCTTATCATTAGCTACAAAGAGAAGAAACAGACATTTAAGGGAGTAAAACCTAGAGTTAACATTTTTAAATATTAAAATGTACAGTGTGCAACAAAAGATTACAAGAAAACAAAGAACAGGAAATGATGGCCCATCCATAGGAAGTGGAGAAAAATCTAGAAAACATCAGTGAAGAAGACCAGACTGTGGACATAACAAATGCTTTAAAAAATATTTCTTTAATATGCTCAAGGAGGTGAAGAAAAGTACAGAGAAAGAATGATGGGATATCAGGAAGACAATGAATGAGCAATATGAACATCTTGATAAAGAGATAGAAATACTAAAAAAGGAACCAAACAGAAGTATGGGAGTCGTAGACCAAAACAACTGAAATGAAAAATTTCCAGGAGAATATCAACAGTATATTGGAGCTGGCAGAAGAAACAACCAGTGAACTTAAAGCAACTAAAATGTCAGCAGAAAGAAGAAGAGTTACGAAAACAAAAACAGCCTAACAGAGCTCTGGGACATCATCAAGCATGCTAATATATACACTACATGGATGTAGAAGAAAAAGAGAAAGGGACAGAAGGATTATTCAAATAAATGACGACAGAAAACTTCCCAAACTTAACAAAAGATGTGAATATGCATATACAGGGTACCAACAGGATAAACTTGAAAAAAACAGCCCCATCATTTATTGATCAAACTGTAAAATGCAAAGATGAAGAGAAAGTTCTGAAAGTTGTAAGAGAAAAGCAAGGTTTTATATACCAGAGAGTTCCAGTTAGGTTAAGTAAAGATTTCTCATTAGAAACCAGAGAAGCAAGATGACAGTGGAATAAAATACCTAAAATACTAAAAAAAAAAAAAAAAAAAACAATTGCCAATCAAAAACATTTATCCAGTGAGACACTCTTTCAAAATGTGGAAGACATTAAGACATTCCCAGATAAACAAAAGCTGAGGGAGTACATCACCACTGAACCTGCCCTATAAGCAAAGCAAAAGAGAGTTCTCAGACAGAGAGAAAAAGTCACTAGACAGTGATTTGAATTTGACTTAAAGAAATAGAAACCTCCTGTAGCATAATGATGTGGGTAAGTATAAATACCAATATGAATGTATTATATTTTTTGTTATGTAACAAACCTACTGATGAAAATGAATAAAAAGTAATGATAAATGTATGGTTTTGGACATACAATGTACAAAGATATAATTTGTAGCAAGTACAAAAAAGTGCAGATAGTAGGGTATTTTAGCTTGCTAAAGCTACCAGAAATCAACACACCAGAGATGGATCTGCTTTTAATAAGGGGATTTATTTGCTTACAAATTTATAGTTCATCACAGGAAAGGCAGCTGGCTTTCCTCTGGCTTTCTGTGTTATATGGGGAGGCATACAGTTGAGGTCTGCTGGCCCTTTCCTGGCTTCTTGGTTCCAATGGCTTTCCCTGGGGCAGTTCCTTTCTGCATCTCCAAAGATCTGGGCTGAACTGTGAGAGCTGAGATGAGGTATGCCGAGCAGCTGAGCTCTCTTCTGACCTCCCTTTTAAGCCTCCAGCTAATTAAATTAAACCTCACTCCTTGTGGAAGGCACTCCCCTTAGCCAACCACAAATGCAATAAGCCATAGATGAATTTCACATACTGATAATTTAAGTCCACAGCAGCAGAACATGGGTCATCACCACCTGGCCAAGTTGACACCTACACTTATCACATGGGGTATCAGAAGAGTACAGGTGTATGAAAATCTAGTTTGCATCAAATTAAACTTGACTGTTATGTATTCAGGATGTTAAATTTTAACCCATGATAACCATGAGGAAAATATATGAAAAATATATCAATAGAAATGAGAAGGGACTCAAAATGGTACAATAGAAATGTTCAAATAAATATGAAGTAGGTATTAATGGAAGGACTGAGAGAAACAATGGATACAACTTACAAAGACTAAATAGCAAAATGGCAGAAAAAGTTTGAATTATCAGCCATGACTTTAAATGTAAACAGATTATTTCTCCAATCAGAAGGGAGAGATTGGTGGACTGGATTTTTTAAAAAGTATGACTCAACCATATATTATTGCCAAATGCTGACCAAAAATGCAAAGGCATAAGTAGGTTGAAAGTGAAATGACTAAAAAATATATACTAATATTAGATATGGGTGTTTCATAGATGACCATTATCAAAATGAGGAAATTCCCTTTTATTGCTAGTTTGTTGTGTATACCTATCATGAAAGGGTGTTAGCTTTTGTAAAATATTTTGTGCATCTATTGAGATGATCATGTTATTGTGGTTTTTCTTCTATTGATAAGATGTAATACATTAATTAATATTTGGGTGTTAAGCCAATATTGTATCCCTGGCACAAATCTCATGTGGTCAGGACATATAAAAGATTTTTGATATATTGCTGGATTTAATTTGTTAGTTTTTTAATGGGGGATAGTGCATCTACATTCATAAGATATTTTAGTCTGTAATTTTCTTTTCTTGTGAGGTATTTGTGTTATTTTCATACTGTGAATATTATAGTTAGATTTTCATCTGCCATTTTACTACTATTTTTCTTATATGCCTCATGTCTTCTGGTTCATCTATTCCTTCTTTACTGTTTTATTTTTCACTTAATAAATATTGTCTTTAGTAACAAAAAAAAGCATGTAAGTAACCAAAGAGAGCTGGAATATCTATATAATATCAGATGAAAGAGACTTTAAATTTAAAACTGTTATGAGGGGAAAAGAGGTCATTATATACAGACAAAGGGGTAAATTCAACAAGAAGATGTAACAATTATAAATATATATATGCACCTAACAGCAGAATCCCAAAATATATGAAGCAGTTATTCACAGATTTTAAGGAAGAAATAGTTGGTTCTATGTTAAGAGCAGGAGAATTTAACACCCACTTCAAATAACTGTCAGAATATCCAGACAGAAGATCAACAAGGAAATGCAAGATTTTATAATATTTTAAATCAACTAGACCTAACATATATGAAAAGCTTCACCCAATGACAAAATACATATTCTTTTCAAGTTCTTATTAATTAATTTCCAGGATAGACCATACCTTAGGTCATAAAACAAGTCTCAATAAATTAAAAAATATTGAAATCATGCAATGTACCTTTTCTGATTACAATGGAATGAACCTAGAAATCAATAACAGAGGGAAAAGTAGGGAATTCACAAATGTGTTGAAATTAAACATTTTCTTAAATTCCCAACATAGTATGGAGGGAATCACTTGGTAAATTAGGAAATATCTTGAGGAGAATGAAAGTGAAAATGTAACATACCAAAACTTATGAGGTGCAGCAAAGGAATTGATCAAAGGAAAATTTATAGCTTTACATGCTTACATTAAAAAAGAGAAAGATTTCAAATCAAAGACTTAACTTGAGAACTGGAAGAACTCAAAAAAGAAGGGCAAATTAAATCCAAAGAAGACAGAGGGAAGGAAGTAACAATGATTAGAGGGGAGATCAATGAAATACAGAATAAAAATAAATAAATAAAGAGATTCAACAAAACTGAAAGTTGGTTCTTTGATATGAAGAGATGGAAAAACTTCAATAAAAGAATGTGAGTAACCCTCCTCAGGCCCAGCTGCTGGAGGCCATGCACCTCTCTCAGGACAGAAAGTGTCTGGTTCTCATCTTTGCAGGTAGGCAGCCCCAGTAGAAGTCCACTCTCCCAAGAATGGCATGGAACATGATCAAGCACTGTGCCAGCTTTTGGTCAGTGAATATGGACTTCTGGGACCACCAGTGGTTTAAACTCACCCTGCCCAGCATGGATATGCCATTGTCAGGAGTCAGCCTGAGGGGTGAGGAGAATAGGTTGGCAAAGAGCATTATCAACTGACGGTCAAGGAAAGCACACCTCTGGAAAGACATCTAAAAGGCTTTTGTGTGCAGGGGGACATTTGCTGGACAGGTCAGGAAAGTGCACCCTTGGAGAGTGGAATAAAGGCTTCTAAGCATCTTTACCTGACCTTCTCCCCGGGGCCCTGTGGAAATGGTGTGCGCCCCTTCATGGATTGCTGGCCCAGCCCTGGTTAGGTAATACTGATGAAGAAGTGTCAAGGAAGAGCATTAACACAAATGGAATCAGCAATAAAAGCTTTGATAAGAGAGAGAATCTGACCTTCACCTAAATAATCTGATGCCCAGACCTCAGCAAGAAATAATAAGCCAGATTAAGAAACAGGAAGATATGGCCCACTCAAAGGAGCATATCAAAAAGTCAGAGGACATACAGAATCTAGAACAATTAATCAAAGATGTTAAAATAAATCTCCTAAACAAATTCAGTGAGATGGCTAAAGAGATAAAGGATATTAAGAAGACACTAGGACATCATAAAGAATAATTTGAAAGCATGCAAATAAAAATAATAGACCTAATGGGAATGAAAAACACAACAGATGAAATTTAAAATACACTAGAGGAACACAGCAGCAGATTTGAACAGGCAGAAGAAAGGATCAATGAGCTAAAATACAGAACATCTAAATTCAAATAGAAAAAAGAATGTTAAAAAATTGAGCAGAGATTAGAGAAAGATGGCAGTATAGTGAGTTGTGGGACCAGTTAATAAATAGCCAGGAACAGCACAGAACAACCAGTCAAAGGACAAATGGACACTTCAAATGAGATGCAAGGGTTGAAACAACTAATTCAGAATGTTAGAACAGACATGCAAAATCTCATCAAAAATCAAATCAATGAGTTAAGGGCAGATATAAAGAAAACATTGGGCAAACATAAAGAAGAATTTGAAAGTTTGAAAAAAGAGATTGCAGAATTTATGGGAATGGAAGGCACAATAGTAGCAATGAAAAAAACATGCATGAAGAGGCAGAGGAAAGGATTAGTGAACTAGAGGACAGGACATCTGAAAGCTGACACACAAAAGAAAAAATGAGGAAAAGAATGAGAAAATATGAGTAGGGTCCCAAGGAATTGAATGACAACATGAATCACATGAATGTATTTATTGTGGGTGTCCCCAAAGAAAAACAGAAGGGGAAAGGAGCAGAAAGACTAATGGAGGAAATAATCACTAAAAGTTCTCCATCTCTTGTGAAAGACGTAAAATTACAGATCCAAGAAGTGCAGCATAGTCCAAATAGAATAGATCCAAATAAGACTACTCCAGGACACTTATACTAACCAGAATGTTAGTATAAAGACAAAAAGAAATTTTTGAAAGCAGCAACAGAAAGGCAATCCATCACATAAAGGGAATCTCAATAAGATTATTGGTGGATTTATCAGCAGAAACCATGGAAGCAAGTAGACAGTGGTATGATATATTTAAGATTATAAAAGAGAAAAATTGCCAACCAAGAATTCTATACCCAGAAGAACTGTCCTTCAAAAATGAGGGGGAGATTAAAATGTTTTCAGACAAACAATCACTGAAAGAAACTGTGATAAAAGACTGGCTTTACAAGATATACTTAAGGGAGCACTATAGGAAGTTAGGAAAAGACCAAAGAGAAAGGTCTGGAGAGGAGTGCAGAAATAGAGACTGACAGTAAAGGTAAAAAGAGAAAAAAAATAGATATGACATTTAAAATCCAAAAGACAAAAGGGTAGAGGAAATTTCTCCCTTTACAGTAATAACATTAAATCTTAATGGATTAAACTCCCAATCAAAAGACATACACTGACAAAATGTATTTAAAAATAGGACCCATCTATATGCTGTCTACAGGAGACTCATTTTATACCCAAAGACGAAAATAGGCTGAAAGTGAAAGGTTAGGAAAAGATATTTCATGCAAATAACAATCAGCAAAGGGGAGGAGTAGCTATACTAATATCTGACAAAATAGACTTCAAATGCAAAACAATTAAAAGGACAAATAAGGTCAATATCTATTAATAAAAGGAACAATTCAACAAGAAAACACAACAATCATACATATATATGCACCGAGCCATAGTGCTCCAAAATACATGAGGCAAACACTGACAACACTGAAAGGAGAAATAGACACCTCTACCATAATAACTGGAGACTTTGATTCCCCACTCTCATCAATGGATAGAACATCTAGACAGAGGATCAATAAAGAAACAGAGAATTTGAATAATACAATAAATGAACTAGACTTAAGAGACATTTACAGAACATTACACACCACAACAGCAGGATACATATTTTTCTCGAGTGCTCATGGATCATTCTCAAGGATAGACCAAATGCTGGGTCACAAATCAAGCCTCAATAAATTTAAAAGGTTGAAATAATACAGAACACTTTCTCAGATCATAAAGGAATGAAGTTGGAAATCAATAACAGGCAGAGGGCCAGAAAATTCACAAATATATGGAGACTCAACAACACACTCTTAGACAACCAGTGGGTCAAGGAAGAAACTACAAGAGAAATCAGTAAATATCTTGAAGCAAATGAAAATAAAAACACAACATATCAAAATTTATGGGAAATATAATATTTTAAAACTTTAACTTATGTGTGAGACTAAAGCAAAAAAAGTTTATTTGTATACAAAATTTATATTTTGACTAATATATTTCCTGATATAACTAATGTGGACAGCTTAATGGAACACCATAGTACTTGGAACCATGAGTAAGGCATGAGATTTTGTAGGTTTGTACAGAGTGATGGTCTGATAAATCCCAGAGTGAATAAAAAAAGTATTTGAAATGTCCCCTTGGGGGAATGGTGAGAAAGGGGGAAAATTAAACTTCCCCAAGTGGAGAATTCTTGATACTCTCACAAGCAGTGGGGACAACCAAAGCAATAGGCTGAGCCCCAGTCTTGGTGTTTGTTCATATGAAACTTAACCCTGCAAAGGATGGGCTAAGCCTACTTAAAATTAGGCCTATGAGTCACCCCCAAGGGAACCTCTTCTGTTGCTCAGATGTGGTCTCTCTCTCTCTCAGCCAACACAACAAGCAAACTCACTGCCCTCTGCTTCTCTATATGGGACATGATTCCCAGGGGTGTGGAACTTCCTGGCAACGTGGGATAGAGATCCTAGAATGAGCTGGAACTCAGCATCAAGGGATTGAGAAAACCTTCTCTATCAAAAGGGGAAAGAGAAAAATGAGACAAAATAAAGGATCAATGGCTGAGAGATTCCAAACAGAGTCAAGAGGTTATCATGGAGGCTATTCTTACACATTAAATAGATAGCACCTGTTTAGTTAAGGTGTAATGGAGAGGCTGGAGGGAACTGCCTAAAAATATAGAGCTGTGCTCCAGTAGCCATGTTTCTTGAAGATGATTGTATAATGATATAACTTTCACAATGTAACTGTGTGATTGCGAAAACCTTGTGATGATGTTCCTTTTATCTACCTTATCGACAGTCGAGTAAAACACATGGATTGAAAACAAATAAATAATAGGGGGAACAAATGTTAAAATGAATTTAGTAGATTGAAATGCTAGTGATCAATGAAAGGGAGGGGTAAGGAGTATGGTATGTATCATTTTTTTTGTTTCTTTTTATTTCTTTTTCTGAATTGATGCAAATGTTCTAAGAAATTATCATGATGATGAATATACAAAAAAAATCAATTGGCAAAAAAAAATTATGGATGCAGCAAAGGCAGTGCTAAAAGGAAAATTTATTGCCCTAAATGATGATAGCAAAAAAGTAGAAAGAGCAAAAATTGAGGAATTAACTCTTCACTTGGAAGGAAGCAAACTAATCCCAAAGCAAGCGAAGGGAAAGAAATAATGAAGATTAGAGCAGAAATAAATGAAAATGAGAACACGAAAACAATCAAGAAAATCAACAAAACCAAAAAAAAATTTGGTTCTATGAGAAAATCAATAAGATTGATGGACACTTAGCAAGGTGGACAAAGAGAAAAAGAGAGAAGATGCAAATAAATAAAATCAGAAATGGAAGAGGAGACATACCCACTGACCCTGCAGAAATAAAGGAGGTAATGAGAGGATACTATGAACAATTTTCTGTGAATAAACCATACAATGTAAGTGAAATGGGCAACTTCCTAGAAAGGCATGAAATTTTTGTTTCATGTAAAGAAATTTAATTAGCCATTAAGAAGTCCAGGACCAGATGGTCTCACATATCAATTCTACCAAACGTTCAAGAATGAATTAGTACCAATCCTGCTCAAACTCTTCAAAAAAAGTGAAGAGAAGGGAAGGCTACCTACCTCATTCTATGAAGTCAACAACACCCTCATATGAAAGCCAGACAAAGATACTATAAGACAAGAAAATTACAGACCAATCTCTCTAATGAATATAGATGCAAAAATCCTCAACAAAATTCTTGCAAATGGAATCCAGCAGCATATTAAAAGAATTATACACCATGACAAAATAGGATTCACTCCAGGTATACAAGGATGGTTCAATATAAGAAAATCAATTAATGTAATACACTATATCAACAAATCAAAGAAGAAAAACCACATGATCATCTTGATTGATGCAGAAAAGGCATTTGACAAAATTGAACATCCTTTCTTGTTGAAAGCACTTCAAAGGATAAGAATAGAAGGTAACTTCCTCAACATGATAAAGGGAATATATGAAAAACCCACAGCTAACATCATCCTCAATAAGGAAAAATTGAAAACTTACCCCCTAAGATCAGAAGCAAGACAAGGATGTCCACTATCATCTTTGTTATTCAACATTGTGTTAGAAGTTCTAGCCAGAGCAATAAGACAAGAAAAAGAAATACAAGGCATCAAAATTGGAAAGGAAGAAGTAAAACTCTCACTGTTTGCAGATATGATACTAAATGTCAAAAACCCCGAAAAATCCACAGGAAAACTACTAAAGCTAATAAATGAGTACAGCAAAGTGGCAGGTTACAAGATCAACACTCAAAAATCTGTAGTATTTCTATACACTAGTAATGAGCAATCTGAGGGGGATATCAAGAAAAAAATTCCATTTACAATCGCAATCAAAAGAATAAAATATGTTTTATTTCTTTTTCTGATGTCTCTTTATTTCTTTCTCTAAATCGATGCAAATGTTCTAAAAAATGATGAATATGCAACTATATGATAATATTAAGAATTACTGATTGTATATGTAGAATGGAATGATATATTAATGTTCTTTTGTTAAGTTTTTTAATTAATAAAAAGTTAAAAAAAAAAAAAGAATAAAATATTTTGGAATAAATTTATCTAAAGATACAAAAGATCTATACAAAGAATATTACAAGAAATTGCTAAAAGAAATCACAGAAGACCTAAATAGATGGAAGTGCATACTGTGTTCATAGATTGGAAGACTAAATATAGTTAAGATGTCAATTCTACCTAAGTTGATTTATAGATTCAATGCAATACCAATTAAAATCCCAAAAACTTAATTTGCAGAAATGGAAAAACCAATAACGAGATTTATCTGGAAAGACAGGGTGCCTGAATAGCTAAAAATATCCTGAGAAAGAAAAATGACATCGTAGGTCTCAGACTACCTGACTTTAAGGCATATTATCATGCTACAGTGGTCAAAACAGCATGGTATCCGCATAAAGATAGATATACTGAACAATGGAATTGAATAGAGAGTTCAGATATAGACCCTCTCATCTATGGACAATTGATCTTTGATAAGGCAGTCAAGCCAACTCACCTGGGACAGAACAGTCTCTTCAATAAATGGTGCTTAGAGAACTGGATATCCACGTACAAAAGAATGAAAGGGATCCATATCTCACACCCTATATGAAAACTAACTCAAAATGTATGAAAGACCTAAAAATTAGATCTAAAACCATAAAACTTTTAGAAGAACATATAATGAAACATCTTATAAATCTTATAATAGGAGGCAGTTTCCTAGATCTTATACCTAAAGTACTAGCATTGAAGAAATAAATAAATAAATGGGGACGCCTCAAAATTAAACACTTTTGTGCATCAAAGAACTTTGTCAAGCAAGTAAAAAGACAGCCTACACAATGGGAGACAATATTTGGAAATGATATATCAGATAAGGGTCTAGTATCCAGATATATAAAGAGATTGTTTAACTCAACAACAAAAAGACAGACAACCTAATTACAAAATGGACAAAAGACATGAACAGACACTTCTCAGAAGAGGAAATACAAATGGCTAGAAGGCATGTGAAAAGATGCTCAACTTCACTGGCTATTAGGGAAATGCACCACAATGACATATCATCTCACACCCACCAGAATGGCCATTATCAATAAAACAGAAAATGACAAGTGCTGGAGAGGATGTGGAGATAGAGTCACACTTATCCACTGTTGGTGGGAATGTGAAATGGTACAACCACTGTGGAAGGCAGTTTGGCAGCTCCTCAGAAAGCTAAGCATAGAATTGCCATATGATCTGGCAATACTATTGTTAAGTATCTACTCAGAGGACGTGAGGGCAAGGACACAAACAGACATTTGTATGCCAATGTTTACAGCAGCATTATTCACAATTGTCAAGAGATGGAAACAGCCCAAATGTCCATCAACAGATGAGTGGCTAAACAACCTATGGTATATACATATGATGGAATATTATGCAGCTGTAAGACAGAATGAATTTGTGAAGTATATGACAACATGGATGGACCTTGAGGACATTATGCTGAGTGAGATTAGCTAGAAACAAAAGGACAAATACTGTATGGTCTCACTAACATGAACTAACATTAATGAATGCACTTGGAGAATTTCAGTTAAGAATAGAGACCATCAGGAGATAGAAATAAGGTAGATGTTGAGTAATTAGAACTGAAGGGATACAGATTGTGCAACAGAACTGATTTTAAAAATTCAGAAATGGATAACACAATACTCCTAACTGTAATACAATAATGTTAGTAAACTGAATGAAGCTGAATGTGAAAATGATAGAGGGAGGAGGGCTGGGGACACAAATGAAGTTAGAATGAAAGATAGACAATAAAGACTATGATGGTATAATCTAGGAATGCCTAGAGTGTACAATGATAGTGACTAAATGTAAAAATTAAAAAAATGTTTTTGCATGAGGAAGAACAAAGGAATGTCAATATTGCAGGATGTTGAAAATTGTTGGTCATTCATATTTTAAAACTTTAACTTATGTATAAGACTAAATCAAAAAATCTTTATTTGGTACAAAATTTATATTTTGACTAGTGCATTTCCTAATATAATTTATATGGGTAGTTTAATTGAACACCATAAGTACATGGAACCTTAAGTGGGGCTTGAGATTTTGTAGGTTTGTACAGAGTGATGCCCCATTAAATCCCAGAATGATTTGAACAGTGAATAAAAAGGTAATTGCAAAATCCCCTTGGCGGAATGGTGAGAAAGAGGGAAAATTCAACTTCCCCATTTGGAGAAGGCCTGATATTCTCCCAAGCATTGAGGACAGCAAAATCAATAGGCTGAACCCTCAATCTTGGTTTGTTCATATGAAACTTAACCCTGCAAAGGTTAGGCTAAGCTTACTTAAAATTAGGTCTAAGAGTCACCCTCAGAGAATCTCTTTTTTGCTCAGACGTGGCCTATGTCTCTCTCAGCCAACATGGCAAGCAAACTCACCGCCCTCCCACTCTCTATGTGTGACATAAGTCCCAGGGGTGTAAACCTCCCGGCAATGTGGGTCAGAAATCCTAGAATGAGCTAAGGCTCAGCATCAAGGGATTGAGAAAATCTTCTCGACTGTAAGGGGGAAGAGAGAAATGAGATAAAATAAAGTGTCACTGGCTGAGAGATTTCAAATAGAGTTGAGTGGTTTTCCTGGAGGTTATTCTTACACATTGTATAGTACCCCTCTTTAGTTTAAGGTGTATTAGAGAGGCTAGAGGAAAGTGCCTGAAACTGTAGAGCTGTGTTCCAGTAGCCATGATGATTGTATAATGATACAGCTTTCGCAAAGTGGCTCTGTGATTGTGAAAACCTTGTTCTGATGCTCCTTTTATCTATGGTATGGAAGATAAAATTTAGTACCATAAATTAAATGGATTAAAAATAAATAAATAATAGGGGGAACAAATGTTAAGATAAATTGTGTAGTGGAAAATACTAGTGGTCAATGAGAGGAAGGGGTAAGGGGTATGAGATGTATGAGTTTTTTCTTCTTATTTCTTTTTCTGGAGTGATGTAAATGTTCTGAGAAATGATCATGGTGATGAATATACAACTATGTGATGATATTGTGAGCCATTGATTGCACACCAAGTATGGAATGTTCATACATTAAGAATGTTCATGTTGTATGTTGATTGGTTTTATTAATAAAAATTTTTTTTAATGTAAAAAAAAAATTACAGACCAATCCCTTTAATGAATATATGCAAAAATCCTCAACAAAATACTTGCAGATTGAATCCAGCAGCACATTAAAAGAATTATACCCCATGACCAAGTGGGATCTATTCCAGGTATGCAAGACCAGTTCAATACAAGCAAACCAATTAATGTATTATACCATATCGATGTTAAAATGGAAAACCAAATTATCATCTTGGCTTATGCAGAAAAGACATCCTTTTGTGATGAAAACACTTCAAAGTATAAGAATAGAATGTACACCTTTGTATAATATGTCCTCTTTCACTCTTTCAGTGAACTTCCTCAACATGATAAAGGGAATGTATGACAAGCCCACAGCTAACATCATCCTCAATGGGGAAAGACTGAAAGCTTTCCCTCTAAGATCAGGGACAAGATAAGGATGCCCACTGTCACAATTGTTATTAAGTATTGTGCTGTAAGTTCTAGCCAGAGCAATTAGATAAGAAAAGGAAATAAAAGGCAACCAAATTGGAAAGGAAGAAGTAAATCTCTCACTGTTGGCAGATGACATGATACTATCAGTCAAAAATCCCCCCAAAATCTGCAACAAAGCTACTTGAGGCAATAAATGAATACAGAAAAGTGGCAGAGTACAAGAGCAATACCCCCAAATCAGTAGGGTTTGTATACACTGGTGATTAGCAATCTGAGGAGGAAATTAAGAAAAAAACTAATTTACAATAGCAACAAAAAGAATCAAATATATAGGAATATATTTAACAAAGAATACAAAAGACCCAAACATAGAAAACTACAAGAAATTGCTCAAAGTATCATTGAGACCCATATAAGTGGAAGTGCATACTGTATTCATCAATTTTAACACTAAATATAGTCAAGATGTCAGTTCTACCCAAATTGATTTATAGTTTCAATGCAATACCAACCAGTTATGTGCCCATTTTTAAAATCGAGTTGTTTGTTTTTTTAATGCTGAGTTGTAGGATTTCTTTATATATTCTGGATATTAAATCCTTATCTGATGTGTGGTTTCCAAATATTTTCTCCTGTTGTGTAGGCTGCCTTTTCCCCTTTTGACAAAGTCCTTTGAAACATAGAAGTATTCAGTTTTGAGGAAGTCACATTTATCTATTTTTTTTTATTGCTTGTGCTTTAGGTGTAAAGGTTAAGAAACCACTGCCTACTATAAGATCTTGAAAATGCTTCCCTACATTTTCTTCTAGGAGTTTTTGGTCCTGGTTCTTATACTTGGGTCTTTGATCCATTTTGAATTAATTTTTGTATAAGGTGTGAGATAGAGGTCCTCTTTCACTCTTTTGGGTATGGGTAGCAAGTTCTCCCAGCACCATTTGTTGATGAGAATGTTCTGTCCCCAGTTGAGTGGACTTGGCATCCTTGTCAAAAATCAATTGAATAGAGACTCAGAGAGAGCAGAGAATGCTGCAGCACCACAAAGCAGAGAATCCACCAGCCAGTAACCTTTGCAGATGAAGAAGGAAAACACCTCCCGGGGAGCTTCATGAAACCAGAAGCCAGGAAAGAAAGCTAGCAGATGATGCCATATTCGCCATGTGCCCTTCCAGCCAAGAGAGAAGCCCTGACTGTGATTGCCATGTGCCTTCCCACTTGAGAGAGAAACCATGAAATTCACTGGCCTTCTTGAACCAAGGTATCTTTCCCTGGATGCCTTTGATTGGACATTTCTATAAACTTGTTTTGATTTGAGACATTTTCTCAGCCTTAGAACTGTAAACTAGCAACTCATTAAATTTCCCCTTTTAAAAACCATTCGTTTCTGGTATATTGCATTCCAGCAGCTAGTAAACTAGAACAGATTTTGGTACAGAGAGTGGGGTGCTGCTGCTGTGGTTTGCAAATACCAGACATGCTGGAATGGCTTTTTAAATGGATAAGGGGAAGATTCTGGAAGAGTTGTGAGAAGCTCAATAGAGAAGGCCTAGAATGTTTTGAGGAGACTGTTGGTAGATATGTAGACTCCAAAGATACCTCTGACCAGGTTTTAGACAGAGATGAGGCCCATGTTATTAGAGACTGGAAGGTAGATGAGCCTTGTTTTAAAATGGCAGATAATCTGGCAAAACTGACTAATGGCTTTGGCTGGAAGGCAGATATTAAAAGCCATGAACTTGGATATTTAGCAGAGGAGATCTCCAAATTAAATGTGCAGCCTGGTTTCTTCTTGCAGCTTATAGTGAAATGTGACAGGAAAGAGATAAGATGAAAACTGAACTCTTGGGTACAAAGAAACCAGAAATTGAAGTTCTGGAAAATTCTGGGCCTACAGAAAGGGAGACTCCAGAGAATAGTGTCCCACATGAGGTCTTGACCAAATGTGGAAACACTCAGCCATTTCAGAAAAAGCCAGGATCAGACATGGAGTTATCCAGGAAAGATTTGTGGAAACTCCTTATGTCTGATGGGCATGATCCAACACTACTGCATAGAAAGCCGACAAGAGTGCTGTGGGACCTTTATAAACAGAGCCTCTGCCAGTCTGGACTGAGAGATTCAGAGACGGGACACATTGGAGGAAAAATAACTTCAGAGGAAAAAACATGGAAAGCTGGGCCTGAAGTCAAGAAGCCTTGGGCCTGGAGAGCAGACCCACCCAAGCCAGTGGAGAGGGTGAGTTTGCCCCAAAGGCAGAGAATGGGCCTTCCACCTGGTTGCAGTGGAAGAGTCATGCCGTCTCAGGCCTTGGAGAGGGTGAAGCACATTCCTTGGGGTTTGAGGAGAGCCTGGCTGCCACCACATGGGGGTGTTGAGCATATGCCCTGGAGATGGCAGAGAGCCTGGGTGCAGCCCTGATGCTTGGAGAGGGTGGAGCCTAGGAAAAGGTGGTCTCCCCAATGTCCCCCAAGGTTGCATTTGAAGAGAGGCAGGCCTCTGCTTAGGCCCTTGGAAGGGGTGGGACTGCCGCTTTCAGAAGCCCTGAGGATAAATGACTCTCAGACTTTGAAATCTAATGGACTTTGCCCTGCAGGTTCTCAAAACTGTATGGTTCCGGTGACCCCTGTGTTTCTTCCACCCTATGGAAATGTGTATATGTATCCTATGAATATTCCTCCTTTGTATGTTGGCAGCAAATAACTTGTTATGAGTTTTCAAAGGTCCAGAGCAAATGCAGAAAATTTTGCCTTAGGACAGACCATGCCTGTAACTGACTTGATGAGATTTTGTACTGTTTCTAATTCTGTGTTTCATTGTATTGCTATTGAAAGGTTTAAGGTTTCTGATATTGTTATGAAATTAGTGTATTTTGTATAAGGGAAAACATGTCTTTTTTAGGGGCCAGAGGGTGGAATGTGCTGGTTTGAAAGGAATTATGCCCCCTAAGAAAAGCCATGTTTTAATATAAATCTCATTTCATAAAGGTAGAATAATCTCTGTTCAATACGTATGTTTGAAACTGTGATTGGAACATCTCCCTGGATGATGTGAGTCAGTCAAGAATGGTTGTTGAACTGGATTAGGGGATGACATGTCTCCACCCATTTGGGTGGGTCTTGATTGGTTTACTGGAGTCCTATAAAATAGGAAATATTTTGGAGAATGAGAGACTCAGAGAGAGCAGAGAATGCTGCAGCACCACAAAGCAGAGAGTCCACCAGCCAGCGACCTTTGGAGATGAAGAAGGAAAACGCCTCCCGGGGAGCTTCATGAAACCAGAAGCCAGGAGAAAAAGCTAACAGATGATACCGTATTTGCCGTGTGCCCTTCCAGCCAAGAGAGAAGCCCTGACTGTGATTGCCATGTGCCTTCTCACTTGAGAGAGAAACCGTGAACTGCATTGGCCTTCTTGAACCAAGGTATCTTTCCCTAAATGCCTTTGAGTGGACATTTCTATAAACTAATTTTGATTGAGACATTTTCTCGGCCTTAGATCTATAAACTAGCAACTCATTAAATTTCTCCTTTTAAAAACCACAAAAAAAAAATCAATTGAATAGGAAAAATAAAAATAAAAAAATATATAAAAAAGAAATGAATAAAAACAAACAAACAAAAAATCAACTGACCAGAAATATGTGGGTCTATTTTAGAACTCTCAATTCAATTCCATTGATCAATATATCTATCTTTATGCCAATATAATACAGTATAATGTTCTGAACACTGTAGTTTTGTAATATGCTTTAAAGTCAGGAAGCGAGAGCCCTCCAACTTTACTCTTCTTTTTCAAGATGTTTTTGGCTATTCAGGGCTGCTTACCCTTCCAAATAAATCTGATAACTGGCTTTTCCATTTCTGAAAAGTAGGCTATTGGAATGTTGATTGAAAATTGCATTGGAAATGTAAATTAATTTGGGTAGAATTTACATCTTGACAATATTTAGTCTTCTAATCCATTTATTTAGGTCTTCTTTTGATTTCTTTTTTTTAAACTTTTTTTATTAATTAAAAAAATTAACAAACAAAACATTAAGATATCATTCCATTCTACATATACAATCAGTAATTCTTAATATCATCACATAGTTGCATATTCATCATTTCTTAGAACATTTGCATCGATTTAGAAAAAGAAATAAAAAGACAACAGAAAAAGAAATAAAATGATAATAGAGAAAAAAAAAGATTATACATACCATACCCCTTATTCCTCGCTTTCATTTACCACTAGCATTTCAAACTAAATTTATTTTGACAATTGTTCCCCCTATTATTTATCTTTATTCCATATGTTCTACTCTTCTGTTGATATAGTAGCTAAAAGGAGCATCAGACACAAGGTTTTCACATTCACAAAGTCTCATTGTGAAAGCCATATCATTGTTCAATCATCATCAAGAAACATGGCTACTGGAACACAGCTCTACATTTTCAGGCAGTTCTCTCCAGCCTCTCTGCTACATCTTGAACAACAAGGTGATATCTACTTAATGCATAAGAATAACCTCCAGGATAACTTCTTGACTCTGTTTGGAATCTCTCAGCCATTGACACTTAGTCTCATTTCACTCTTCCCCCTTTGGTCGAGAAGGTTCTCTCAATCCCTTGATGTTAATTCTCAGCTCATTCTAGGGTTTTTCTCAATCCCTTGATGCTGAGTCTCAGCTCATTCCAGGATCTCTGTCCCACATTGCCAGGAAGTTCCACATCCCTGGGAGTCATGTCCCACGCAGAGAGGGGGAGGGTGGTGAGACTGCTTGTCATGTTGGCTGGAGAGAGAGGCCACATCTGAGCAAGAAAAGAGGCTCTCTTGGGGGTGACTCTTAGGCCTAAATTTTAAGTAGACTTGACCTATCCTTTGTGGGGTTAAGTTTCATATGAACAAACCCCAAGACTGGGGGCTTAGCCTATAGCTTTGGTTGTCCACACTGCTTGTGAGAATATCAAGAATTCAACTTGGGGAAG
>PVIY010044941.1:0-19399 GCA_004026745.1 Myrmecophaga tridactyla | reverse complement strand
ATCCTTTAGGGAAAAAATATATGTCCCTTACTTCTTGTACCAAATCTTGGTGTTTCTGTGCTATTATAAATACTATTAGTAATATTAGTAGACATCTTTTATATATAGATTATACAGTTTGTGAAAAAACTTTGCTAGATGCTTCATATTTATAATCTATATTATATATACACAGGGTTGCTGAGTAGATTAAATAATATTACATATAAAACAGCAAAGTGTGTAGCACATAGTATTTCATAAATATTAACTACTACAATTTTTTAACAACTATCTTGCTAGGGAGACACTGATATTCCCATTTTGCAGAGGCTCAGAGGTATTAAATAAGTTGTCCAAAGGTATGCAACCCCACCTTCAAATAAAGCTTTGAAGAAAGAGCATAGGACCTAAAGAAAAACCTTATCATATAAATATGCATTTTCCATATTAATATTTATTTTACCAAATGATTACAAGATGCAGCTCTTCTCTATAGGGAATGGGAAGTTAAGGCTTAAAATGTATAGGGTTCCTATTTGGAATGATGGAAATGTTTAGGTGATGGATGGTGGTGATGGTAGTGCAATGTTGTGAATGCTATTAACAGCATTGAAATGTATAACTGAATGTGATTGAAAGGGGAAATGTTAGATTATATACATGGTAACAGAATAAAAGTTAAAAAAAAAAACCCACGGGACTACACTATACAAACAGTGAACCCTAATTTAAACCATGTACTACAGTTAATAGTACAATTATAAAAATGTTCTATCATTAATTGTAATAAATGTTCCACACCAATGCAAGGTGTTAATAGTAGGGCGGTATATGGGAATCCTTTTTAACTTTATGCATGATTGTCCTGTAAACCCACAACTTCTCCAATAAAGAAGGAAATGACACAGCTCTGCAGATTTGGGTAAAGATGATTAAAAGGGCAGTTTTTCAAATGTTTATGTCATTGTGATGCATATGTGCAGTTTAACAACTGAAAAAATCATTACACTGACACTACCAGAATTGCAAATCAATTGCAGTGTAAGTCATGTATTAGCCAAGCTTAAAAAGACAATAAACCTTACTATCATAGGCGGTATACAGAATGAACAATTTTACTTGCCTTGTAATATATATATATATT
Source organism: Myrmecophaga tridactyla (assembly GCA_004026745.1). Taxonomy (NCBI): domain Eukaryota; kingdom Metazoa; phylum Chordata; class Mammalia; order Pilosa; family Myrmecophagidae; genus Myrmecophaga; species Myrmecophaga tridactyla. Next base: position 18,273 of record PVIY010044941.1, on the reverse strand, counting down.
TTTTTGCATGGGCAGGCGCTGGGAATCAAACCTGGGTCTCTGGCATGGCAGGTGAGAACTCTGCCACTGAACCGCTGTCATACTGCCCTTCAGCAGTCTCTTGAGAGAGTTCTTTAGAGAAAGGTGACGGTGGGAGTTTAATGCAAACATCACTCTATGAAGTATGGCAATTCTTTTAGAACAAATGTGCATGTGTGTGTGTGTTCTGACTAAAAGACAGAGCAAAATTTAAAAATATTGAAAAATTGTATGGTATTCTTAGGAAAGAAATGTATTTCTTTCTACACTGAAATGAGCACATAGAATTCACCACCCAATGCACAATTATAATATATGCACAATAAACAAGTAAATACAGGGCTTTTATAAATAAGAACCCCAAACCTTTACATTTATTTAGGAAAATAATTTGTTTATGGCTAAAATTGACTTCATCACCTCATCAGATCAATCTAAAGTGAGTGTTAGAGGAAACCATATTTGAAAACTGATGAGAGTAAAACACATGCTATTGGTATCTACAGATGCTACAATTTTTGAGCATTTAAGATGAAACTTTTAGTCTGTATTTCTTAAGTCTACAATGAAGGAAGTACAGACTAAATAGCAAAGACACAGGCTCTTCCTTCCCTAGGGTGAAAAGAGGAGGATGCCACAAAGTTATTCTATGTTATATTCTGGGAAAGAATCCCATGGAACCTGGAATCACAGCCTTTAGCATGAAAGCAGAGATGAAACTGCATATCCTATGCCCTAATGTGTATGACTGTTTGTACAATGGGTGATGAATAATTTATTTTGAATGAGTAGGCTCAGAAGTGTTCCTTAGAACTTAGGGTACTCTATTCCAGGTTAGTACTCTAATTCTGTTCCCTACATGATTTCTTTAGAAGCCCAGGTCACTTGAAGATAATGCTCCAGTCAGAGCATATCCAGGTGGTTCCTCTTACTACAGCTCACTCACTGGTCTCGGACCCCCTGAACAATGTGTCAGCACACTCAGACCTCTGGAAACAAACACCACAGCATATGTCCAGTTACAGGGTGCTGGAAACGACTGGTTAAAGAAAACTATCTTTAGCCAGCTTAGCTTTTGATGTGATGAATCACTGAATTGCTCCGGCTCTAAATATTCTCGTCCGTAAGATAATTTTTAAAGAAATTGTACAGATTTCTAAGGCTTCTTCTAGTTCAAAACTTCTACATTCTAAAATGATGAATCCTACATATAATCACTGTTGAAATTAAACAGCTCCTAATTAAAGAGGGTAGTCCTTCCCACCCCACCCCCAAATTTCATCTCTGAAAATTGTCATTGAAAAAGTGGCTACAATTAGAAAATTAGAACAAAAAAAATCAGTCAATCGATACAATCATAGAATCAGTTACAGTTTGACACCAGCAAAAACAACTATCATTTATGTGGCTTTTATATGTTTTAGAAAATCTGATGATAACATGAAAAGGATTGTTTAGTAATGTTATAGTAGAGAGGTAGTGTTAGTTATGAAATGAGTTGGTTGTTAGAAAGACCTGGTGTGGATCCCCATCTCAGCCACTCTTTGTCTACCTTTGATCTTATGGCACACTTAACCTTAGTTTTCCACATTGTATTTTGAGGATACTAATGATAATTATAGAAAATCTTCCAGGAATATCGAGGGGCATTACAAAGATAGTGTTTGCAAATTACATAGCACAGATACCTGGTACCTCAAAGTGTTTTTTAAGTGGTGGCTGATTCTGTAATAATTTTTATTCCCTTAATCTGAAAGCAGTGGGATTTGGAGTAGGCAAGGTTAAGCCTTACATATGGGTTGACAAAAGAAGAATATACTTTAACCCGTTTTGGAAGTGGTCTTGTTTTCAGTCAAGTGAACACATCAAAGTTTGTATGCTTGATTAATTTACCCTTCTCTGTAGACCTGAAGATCAAGAGCTTGAGACGGCTCTTAAAACAAAAGCTTGGTGATTTCATGAAAATATCCAGGATATTTTAAAGAGAAAATATTTTTTAAAATACTTGAACGAGGGTGGGCCACGGTGGCTCAGCAGGCAAGAATGCTTGCCTGCCATGCCAGAGGACCCGGGTTCGATTCCCGGTGCCTGCCCATGTTAAAAAAAAAAAAAGTTGAAGAAAAAAAAATACTTGAACGATATCTATGAACATTTCTATCTTCACATAGAATTAAAACTTGTTTTCCAGATATTTTCTTCATTCACTTTGAGTGTTCTTTTTAATTTTGAGTTCTGACAGGTTTTATACCAGATTCTACTCTTTGATTACTTGCCAACAGGGCAAAATAGTTTTGCATAATGATTTATGCTTCTTTCTGGCTTTTAAAGTAGCATATACTCATTGCCCCAAGTTTAATAAGTACTGGAAATAATCAAGAAACGTGCAGATAAAGCACATGTAGTTTATCCCCAAGAGATAAGGACTATAACATTCTAATATCTGAGTATTGTGTATCCAGAATTGTGTTAAGGAAGGGAACATTATTTTAAATTTACTTGACTATTCCATTTCATTCTTTTTTACTCTTGGCTTAAAAATACAGGGAAATATGAAAATGTATAATTTGTGCAGAAAGAACAATACTCCCTAAGAAGCACAAAACTTTAAATACACTTATTTACCATGCTGAAAGGACTGCATGTTCAGAAGTGATAAAATTAACTAAAACAAGACAAGGATATACAAAATTGTAAAAGTGAGATCCATTTTATCCGACAAGGGAATTTGACAAGGGAATCAGAGGTTGAATGGTGCTTTTGTCTACCTAAAACTAAATTGGTCAAAGGATTAAAACCTGCTTATATGGGAAACGCTGCAATATCAAGGAAATGTACTAAAATATTAAAAGGTTTTCTCATTTTTGATGGCCAAATTCCATCCTGTAAGCAGTGCATTAGACATTAATGACATACGATTTCTCACTGACAGATTTAACAGCATCAATAAGGCCTCTCTGTCCATTGCAGCAAATTGATCCTACATGACACTGACAAGGGCAGCCTGCACTTAATGACCTCCAACGCTGAAGGAAGAAAATGAAAAATGATTGGGAGAACAAATAAATCTTTGAAAGTTTCCCTGAAACAGGTGTGCTAAAAATGATCTGTTTGAGAGATCACAAACATAAACCAATTTCCTAGCATGCCCCATTGTCTGTTTGTTCACACCAAGGTCTCTCTCCTTGTATCCTGCATCAAGATTTGCTTTAATTTCAAAAAATGAGATCAAGACAATTTTGTTGTTATATTTATACTACATAAATATTACTTTAGGGCTCTCTTTTAAAGGCATGAGTTCCTCACTATTTATCCAGGTGTCTAATATATTTGTCCTTTGTGACCAAAAGATTTTGTATGAACAGATGACACATATACATAAAATTTATTTTTCTTTTCCCCTGGATTAGAAAAGGAAATACAGTATAACCGTTGGTTATTTCTCCTCCCCAATTTTCAGCAATAAATAAAACACACTTAACCTTAATAATAATAATGTCAAATGCATGCAGTGATTTGAACAAATGATCCATAGATACATTGATATTCTTTGAATCCTACACAATGGTAAGAGGATGTGAAGATTTTGGCGGAGAATTGCATCCTCAATTTTCTAGAATACACTTATTCCTTGATCTACCTTCACCTTGCTACTATTTCAATAACAATTTAAAAGAGAAAAATACAATCTTCTCTCCCCCAATACATTCAGAAGATTTAACTATGAAGAGAGTAGGTGGGTGGAAAATATAGGGTTGCTGATAAGTGGCACATGAGAAAGAGCATAATAGTTATTTACAGTTGCATAGCATCCCCTTATTTTCAGAATATTTATTATGGTACTTTTTAATTCCTTATCAATCACCCTATGAGGAAAATCTTGTTTTACAGATGAGAAAACCGAGGTGAGAAAGGGTAAATCTCAACCTTCTGCCTTGCCATTAGTTCACACTAGTGAGGGATAAGTATAGTACTGGAATTCTAGCCCCTTAATTTATACTACAATATGATGCCAGTAGGATAGAGAGTCCATCAGCCACCTACAGATTCTTATGGATAGGTGAATTGTTTAAAAATAATCATTCCTCTATTTCCTGAAATTTAAATCCTGGGAGAGAAAAAAGACTTGAAAGGTAAATAACCGTTCTTCTACTGAATATTTGGAAAGGAATATAAAGGAAGCTGCTGTAGCTTAAAATTCTAGTAATGGAGTTCTCCCTTCCTTCCTGATTCATGAAATGTGTTTTACTTTTCTAACTTTAACCATTATGGAAGATTTTACAGAAACATCTTCAGAATTCCCAAAGATTTCCAATAACCCGTGAGTGTTAGATAATTCCCCAAGTTTCTAACTGTTCTCCATATCTAACAAGAAAATAAATATCAAAATTTGGTGCCCTTATATCAAAAGGAAGATTTAGAGGCCTATCATGGGACATTATCTATACTTACAGTTGAAATTTGAAGTCTATAATAATATAATTCATTCCGCAAACCCCCAAAATTTGGTATTGCAGGTCACAAGACTAAAACTAAATAAGTATAAAATGATGGATCAATAACTAAGTCTTTCATTTATCAATTATCCTTTAAAGGCTGAATTCCAGAGGGTTGATAAAAATAGACGGCAAAGCTTTGCAAAAAAGAAAATGTGCCATTTTGTGGCACATAAGGTCTGTCATCATATTACAGACCCCATGACTGACCACTTCTTACTTTCTGTAGTGCATATGTCAGATAAAACATTGCTTTATAAAAACACAATAAGAAAAACCAGTACCTGTTTCTTATCTCTAATTGCGGCTTCAAGTGGTAACTGTCTGTCATACATATTGAAGTAATTGTCCTTTTCTGTTAAGAAATCATCCTGTGTCTTCTGATACTCTTGAGCTAAGTGCAGATTTTCTTCTAGTAAATCATCGTTTGTTTTCTAGAAGATAAATGTACATATTAATTAAAAGCACTTTGATTTGTTTTGATTTTCACATCTTTTGAATTATCTAAAAGTTGTTCTATTATGTATCGTAGAAAAATATTAAAACAATGATTAAAAAAAAAGTTCCCCTGACACCAATATCCTCCTTGGATTTAAAATTTTTCTTTCTTGATTCAGAGTTTTTTTTTTTAACATTGATATGTGAGTCAGAAAAGTGTATCTCACTTTTGCTCCCCCCCTTTCTACTGCCCTTTTCCCAGACTTCCCTCTGTTGGGCCTTGGGAAGTACCTAGTCCTGGGAACCTTCATTCAGTTTCACACACCCTCCTTTCTTCAAGCCTCTGTGCTCAGACAGGTAGACAACCCTTGAGAGATTAGGACTCAATCTCCATGAGGTTCAGAATGCTGGCACTCACAAAAACTTCAAAATATAAAGAAGCAAGTAAAAGATGAACAGCTGAGTACTCAGCATCTAGAAGCATCCGGAACCATTACTTGTTGTTAATATATTTTAGCTGTATTAAATATGACATCTGATTCTATGAGCAGCTGAGAACTTTTTTTTTTTTTTCCGCATGTGCCGACACCGGTAATTGAACCTGGGTCTCTGGCATAGCAGGCAGGTGAGAACTCTGCCACTGAGCAACCATTGCCCACCCCTAAGAAGTTTTTATAACACCCCCATGACTAAGTACATATATGCTAAATCTAATGCAAACACCTTAGAAAATAACTTTTGCAACATTATCCGTTGACAATTTTGAGGGTCACCTATAATTTTAAATTAGAGGTATGAACTCCATTTAATTGCTAATTCTTTGTACATTTTCTAGCAAAGAAAACTCTCAATTATTTAGGCTGTCTTTCTGTGGCTGCTTCAAAAAACATGGAATTTGTCAATAGCCTTAAGTAATTTCAAATCTGTTAATCCAGTAACTCTACTTATGGGAAATTATCCTAAACAAAAAGATATATTCATTACAACCTTATTTACTATCACAAAGGTTTCAAAACAAACAGACTTAGATTATTAATAATGAATATGATATGATTAAATAGCTAGATATAAAAACACTCATTGTGAAGCAATTAAAAAGTTTTGTAAAATTATCACCAGGTCAAACTTTTACTATAAGTTGTTTAAAAATACATTGTAGTATGAGAACATGCATAGAGAAATAAAATTTAGCAGAAATGTACCTGTACAAATAATTCTATTTCCATTTTTGAAATTTATGAGGTCAACAAACACATTTTTCATTAAAAAAATGTCTGTTATCCATATTGATCCCTAATGATTAGTACTATTGCATAGCTGCTGTTTCAAAAGACAAAATCATGAAATGAGAATCATTTAAAATGTCCTTCTTATCCTAATTCTGGCACAGCAATGTAATACTTTAGAAATTTCTATCTAGTATATTTGCCTATAATCATGTAAAATTATCCTTTGGTAGAAGGACAAATAAAGGAAGATATTTTCCTTAGTTAGAGGTATTTCTTAAAAGATGGTAACAGTTATTTTTTGGTATCTTAATACATTAAATTTTAAACCTCAAACATCTGATTTTGAACACTGATGAATGATCTACTGGAGGAGGGAGAAGGAATAATTTTGAATTTTTTGTTTGTTTGTTTGTTTTAACATAAGCACAATTCTGACACCTGAGTTATCCTACTTTTTAGTAATTCCTCTTTCAATCCCTAGGTGGCTACCATAAAAATTTGAGAGGAGTGCTACAAAAAGTTGCAGAATTTTCATCAAACAAACTCTTGGGAATTAATCAGGGAAATATTTGGTAATTTATGTCTTGCTCACTGTGTAATATGTGCTTTTCTTTCCAAATGCATATACTTTCAATTTCTGAATGACACCAGTTCTTACCACTTTTATATGCCATAATTGGAATGGATACCAAGAAATCAAATTATGACAATGGATCTTCAAAATTTTGTTATATCAAGTCATAATAGTTTATAATATTGCTTCCCAGTAATGAATGAATGCAAGGATTTACCAATTTACTATTTCTGAAAGTCAGTGACCTTCAGATGTGCAATGAAGTTAAAATTTTTAAATTTTAAGTAATTACATTCTGCTGATACCAAAAATGTTTTTTACATATAACTGTGGTTCCACCTCACAACTCTGATTCATTTAATTTTAACCAATGGCATTAAAACATTGCAAATGAAACAAAGGGGGATTGATAATTATTGGTGGCATTACATCTCGGGGAAATAATGCTTAAGTTGAACAGCTCATAAAAAGATAGCTGCAGAGACATTTAATAAGGGCAAAAAACTGGGGGTAGGGAGTGTGACGTAAAGCTAACAGAGAAAAAGAAAGAAAGTAATATGAAAACTCAAATGACTTCTAAGAGCTTTGAAATTCAAATCTAGCTGAATTCTATCCTTACCTGTTGGCAAATTGACAGATCTTTCTACTTAAGGTCTTGGTTAAATGTGAACTTGAAAATATCTTTTTGTTCTGAAACTATTTAAAAACAATTTTTCATCCCAACCCTTTTAAGTTTAAAATAATTGTGCTCTTGAGTAGATTTACAAAACATTTCATTTATTTATCCATTTACTCTTTCAGTTATTTAAATTCACACTATTTATTTAGCAACTACTGTATGCCAGGGTCTGAGAAAAATGATAGACCTCAGGAGCTTATGGCCTAGTGAGAAAGATTTATATTAAAAATTGCACAAAATTATAATTAGAATGTAGAATTCTGACTCTTGCACTTCCTCTTGTTTTTTATTTTTATTAAACTCACTCAAAATGTCTAAATAAATATAACACTTTGTCAAAGCTACATTTACTGTTCTTCATTCAACTCCAATTATTAATGCTTATTAGGATGTTGAAATATCGGGAATATAGCTTGACTGCCTAAGAGAAGAGACTTAACGAATGACAATTACTAGTTTCCATTTTGTCTAGGATATATTAAGGAAAATACTTAGCTTGATGATGGTTATCTGCTATTTCAAATTATTAGTTAAACCTTGATATTTGGGGTACACTGCAGTTTCTTGTCCTAATATTCTATTAGAAAACAAAGATTATGCTTATAAAGGGCTGAACAAAAGTTAAATTGTATTTTGTTCCTCACTAAGACATGTCACAAAAAGCAGTGTCTGACAAAAATAGGTAAACTAGACAGGTTCTCAGAAAGTACTTGAATGAATGAATGGATGAATGAATGAATATACAAACTATGTTAGGAGAGGTATATATTTATCACTTTAGAAATATATTTTCTTTACCAACTTCTATAAAGTAACGAGGTAATAATATAGTCACCTATTATAATGAAGCACATTCATTTATACAATTTCACTACTTGAGAGATAAAGATCTGAAGTAGTATATAAAGAGAATTGATGCAATAAGTATTTCTACTGAACATATCTCTAGGGATATACTACTTTTTCAAAGCTTAGTAGTGTTCCTTATCTGAGTGCATCATTGACTTTAACAAATTATGGGAACCCCTTGAAACTAGACACAGCATTTTTCTTGGGTTACCTAAGTAGCCTGTAATCCCAAAAGGTTGGAGAACCTATTTGCTAAAGAAAGATCTTGCTTCCTCTTGTGACCAAAAATTTTGAAAAATAAAGGCAGATTGAGACCCATGAATATCCAACTATTCTCCATTTTCCCCACATAATCTTATTAAGCCCTGGATTTTTTTTTAAGCCATGGATTTTATCTTGGGAATTTCTCTTAATTTCTTCCATTTTCAGTTTATCTTTCTTACTCTTAAACTCCCCCTTTCCAAATTTCTCACTGGGAAAGTGGGAAATAGTGAATTCCAATCAAAGAACCAGTGTCTTTTTGGACAAAAATATAGAGCATATATGGCCTTATTATGTTTGTGATATATAGCCAAGAATTTGGAAATAAGTCTGATCTTGAACTATAACTCCAGAATTCCACACATACCAGATAAGAACTCAGACTTACATAATCATGTTAATGAGAAATAATATTATCCAGAACAGCAAATATTTATTGTAAGGAAATCCCCTCAATAAAGAGTATGACACTCTAAAAGAAGCTGTAAGCAATATAAAATAAAATGGATTCAGCATCAAACATGGAGTGCCTACCAACAGGCAAGATACATACTTCCAGAACCTTGTAACTTCCTAGTAAGGAATTTCTCTTTCCCTTGAATCTGCATAGACTTGTGGCTTCTCTGGTTAGCAGAGCATGGCAGAAATGATACTATGCAACTTCCCAGGTTAGTTGATAAAAAAGGATAGAGCTTCTATCTCGCTCTCTCTTTTGGGACATTCACCCTTGGAACCAGCCACCATGTTGTGAATTATCTGGGTCACAAAGAATAGTCCACTTGTGGATGGTGCAACAAACAGCTAGTTATGGTCTCTGCAAACATCCAGCACCAACTGCCAGATGTGTGAATGCATCTTCTGAAGACTACCCCCAGTCTTCAAGTCATGCAGGTGATGGTCAAGAAAGTGTGAAGCAGAGACAAGCCATCTGTTATAGTTTGCTAAAGCTGCCAGAATGCAATACACCTGAGATGGATTTGGCTTTTATAAAGAAGATTTATTTAGCTACAACTTTACAGTTCTTCAGAGGAAAGATAGCCATCTTTCCTTTGTCATACGGGAAGGCACATGGGACATCTGCTGGCCTTCCCTCTTGGCTTCTGAGTTTAAATAGCTTTCCCCGGGGGTAATCCCTTTCTGCATCTCCAAACATCTGGGTCTGTGTTGGCTCTGAGCTCTGAGCTTAGGCGTTCTGGGCTGCTGAGCGCTACCGGGCTCTCTCTTTTAAGCTTTCAGTAATTAAATTAAACGTCACTCATTGCAGAAGTCAATCCCCTTAGCCAACCACAGATATAATCAAACATAGATGAATTTCACATGCTGATGATTTAAGTCCACAGCAACAGAACAACTGAGCACCATCACCTGGCCAGGATGACACCTGAGCCTAACTACTACACCTGCTGTGCCCTGTTTCCTTACACACAGAATCATGGGTATCAAAAATAATGGTTGTTTAAGCCACAAAGTTTAGGGATATTTGTTATGCAGTCATAGCAACTGGACAACTGGAGTTTACATGGTTAGTAAGTGTGGCTCTGGACATTGCACCTGGGTGGACTGGGTCCAGATCCCACCCTCTTAACCAAATGAGATACATCCTTCATAAACACTAGCCAGAACTCTTGAATGCTATGTGGTGCTGTTTTCATAAAACTCAAAATCATTAAACATTTAAATAAAATAACTGAATTCTCTTGTTCTGAGTCCACTTCCACCAAGAAACTGCCTTATTAAAATCAGGCTAAACATATAGCTTGTTGATATAGATAGAATGGGCTGCTAAAAGAAATAAAACCTTGTTCCCTTGGGAAGCTACTTTTCATTGAAAGTTAATATATGGGCATGCTGGTTTTACAGAATCAGTCTGGTGATTTGTGGTCTGCGTGATTACATACTGTATGATTTGATTAGACCTGATGTATCCATTGGAGGACCAAGTGCCTGAGCCTTCAAAGCTGAGGCCTTTACAACTCTGCTCCAGCCAGAGACACTCACCTGGGAGGAAGCCTATATCCATTCAAACTGTTTTTTAAAATGCAAGGTGGACTTAATGGCAAAGGAGATTATAAGAGAAAACTTGATTTATACATTCTAGAGAAGTGATTTTGGTTAAAAGTTTTTTACTCTGTGTGTGTGTGTGCATAGGAAACCTACATGGCTATTTACAAGTGCCTTATTGTTAGTAAATCAGTCATGGTTAAACTTATGGTAAAGTGTCCTCTGTGTCTTCAGTTACTCTTTACACAGGCATCTGGAGCCACTTCACCAGCCAGAGGAACAAGATCTTCTTTCCAATTACTCACTGTAAGAGAGTTGTCATCTTTTGTCCTGACTCTAATTCTAACTCTCCTGTTCTGATGTAATTATCTGTTGCTGTATCAATTGATCTTTTCTGATGATCTGTCTGTCATCATCTGCTACTTGGCTATTAATAATTTACTGTAGAGAGTTCCTAGTTTTCTTGCACCTTTCCAGGGCCCAGCTGCTGGTTACTGCCATGTCCATGACTTCACACAGAGTGCACCACACTTAGTTTAGTCCCAATTTTGGAAAGAATTGACAGTTTTCTAGAACTACCAAAAAACAAAAGCTGCATTTCCGGTATTTATTGATCAGTTTTATTCCAGAGCTCTCACATATCCAGCTTTTCACTGATTTGTGGACATAGGTCCACTTTGTCTCTCACCCAGGCTAATGTGAGATACAAAGTGTAAATAAGTCTACTTGGGGTACAGTGGAATTCATTCTACAGAGTAGAGAATTAGGGCCAAAAAAGGTTTTATGGAAGAAATAATCAGTGTCCAGAATCTTGGAAAAATCACTAATTATTAGTGATCAAATTTTTTCTGGGACACAAGTCAGTAGATATTTGAGGAAAGTTGGGAAGTCAAAGTGAAGAAAAATATATTATTGGCACTGTTGCAACTATGAGATTATTGTTACTTATGACTTGTGAATTAGACTTTCAAATATCATGTTACATTTTTTTTGCTCTGCTCTTGAGCTTAAAGTATTACCAACTGTGTAAACAATGAAGTGGTCCCATATATTCAGTGCTCCATTGATGCTAAGAATCATAAATAATTCTCAGTTTCAAGCACAAGTGTCCCAGTTACATGTGAACCTGTACCCACGCCCAGGCACTTCATCACTGGACATTAGCATAGTCCTTGCTCCATGCCTGTAGCATGTCTCTTCCAGCTTAGGGCACCAGACTGGGACTTTCGCACACAGTGATGCTGCAGTGTCGTGTAGGCAGGCATCAGCATTAAGACTAATTCCCAGAATGTGTAGGGAAAAGACTTTAGAACAAACAAGACATGGGGGCTCCAAGTCTCTTTGTGAACACTGCCACCTCGAGTGCATTCCCTTTGGTTCATGGGTATTAGCGTTTCAAACACAAACGCTTATGTTTAAAATACACGGTAATTCTCTCACCATGTGGCAGACATGGGATACGTCATTAGGTGCATCACCTACTGTGTGCATAGAGGCATTGTCACATTGCTGCTCATGTAAAATCTATACACCAATTACTACAAAAAGCAAGAGTTCTCCCCATTGTTTCCAAGGAGCAAGTCTGGAAGAATGATATGTGTCGATATCCTGAAGCCTCACAAGAACAAATAACTGTTTCAACTCTCCCAGGATTCACTTCCTTGTCTGTGCTGCCACAGAAACCAGTTTCGTGTCCAACATGAGTTTGCTTAAAAGAATATTCCTAATTTTTGAATGACCAAATCAGTCCTGGGCTGTTACATACTTCAAACTCTACATATTCTCATGTTTGGCAAAGTGATCTCAATTCACGCATTTATTCACAAATACTTACTGAGCAATAGGTATTTGCAAAACATTATGGGGGGGGGGCGAGCCACAGTGGCTCAGCAGGTAAGAATGCTTGCCTGCCATGCCCGAGGACCCGGGTTCGATTCCTGGTGCCTGCCCATGTTAAAAACAAAAAACAAAAAAACAAAAAAAAAACATTATGGGGGTCAACAGTGAGAGGCCAAACAGCACTTGTAAAACACTGTGGATGAAAGCCTTCCCCATTTCAGGAGACCAGTCAACCCTTCCTTTAGCTACCTCACCCCAGCATCCATATAGATGATAATACATAGAACCCTTATTTTAGCTTCCTGAGGGGATTACAAATTTAGCTACCACATTGATTTACTCATAAAGTTTATATTAATGGATACCCAAACATTGTCTCTGAAAACTCAGGAGAGATTCACTGGGAATTCCTGAGTGCTTTGTAGGACCCTATTTGTTCCTTATCTACCTATTTTTCATCTATCTATTTATTTTTAATCTCTTCTCATCATATCTATTTGACCAGGCATAACTGATACCAGCATGAAAAAATAAACAATTTCAGACCAGAAAGAGACTGCAGTCTGACAAGGGAATTGAGACATTTACAAACCTAACTAAATTATAATATATTACACAAGAAGATAAACTGAAGACATTCAGATTATGATAGTTCCATGAGAGATCAGTCATAGCAAAGTTTTAAAGAGTTCTGAACAGATTCCTAAAGATATTTCAATATACAGGGCTCTATATGTGTTCTCAGCAGAGAAAACCTGGCCCAGTAATACAGATATGTGTTAAATATTAAAAAAAAATACCCACCTGATTATTGGGTGGTACATGTTTTAAAAAGGGGAATATTTTCCTCCATGCTGACTATAGTATTTCTCTTATAACTATTTAATGACTTTAAGAAGCCCTATACATATGTCACTTACATTAGCTATTAAATTTCTATTTGATCTACTTTTTGCCAATAAATTTCTATAGTCTCTAAAGGCATTTGGTGTTTCTGATCAGAGAAACAAATTACATAATTAAAAAAGTTGTTAAAATTGGTGTCACCTAATCTACAATCTACTTCCCTATGGATTTCTCCAAGTATAAGTATGTGATTTAGAAGGGTACATAAAAATATGTGATATCCAAGAATAATCCCTCACACATGGTTTGTCCTTAGTAAGTGACATTCAAAGTAATAATAGTTACTGTAAATTTATTTTTTAAATAAACTGTTAATTTTAGTCCTAAATATATTTCAATTCTAATATCTTCCTTATTTAAGCTTGATATATATAGAGATATTTTGTATATTTTATCCTTGTGAAATGCATTATCGTAATTTATTTCTAATTGTTAATATTTTGAAATATATTTCAAAAGTCTGCTATTCTTTTCACAGCATTTATTATGTGAAAGGCTTAACAACAATTTCCTCTTCATGTACCCCTCCTGAGTCGAATAGTTTAAGATTTAGAAAGGTTTCCTATTTACTCACATTTCAATGATATACATTTCTACTTCACTGGTGGAAAAGGCTGATCAGTCACAGAAAGGTCAGTTAACACTAAATAGACCCTTTCTTTATGTAATTACAAAGAATAATATCTTTGTGCTGATGGCACTGCACATCGAGTGGGTGATGCAGAGAATTAATGTGCTGCCTTGTTGGCCCATGGGACACCGATTCCAATACAATAACCACAACTTATTCTAATTATGCAGCTTCAAAAGGTCATAAGCAAAAAGAGTTAAGGAATTATCAACTAAGTTTATCATAAAGTAATAATGTACTACATAACTGAAGAAACTAAAACAAAAGTACCTAGAAACTTTATTACAAATATGAGAACAAAACTGACCTAAGAAATTCTAGGACATACATTATGGTACAAATCTAGCAAATGCTTTCAAAAATTAAAATATATGTTATTTCATAAATTACCATTGGCATAGCCAGCTAACCTGCTCTCACCTTCTATTTGTACAAAATGCTTAATTTTATAAAATTTTTTTATATTTAATGTCAATTTCTACATTGTACCAGAATTTAAATATTTCTTCTCAAAACCATTTTATTATATAATAATACATACTGGTTATATTATAGGCAAACTATATTACAGAGAGGTGCATACAGTAGAAAATTAAAGCCCCTCTTTACAATCGCTGTCATTCTTACACCTCAGAGATGAAATTAATAATTTGGTGCAAGTCTTTCAGTAACAGAAAATTCTTACAATAGCGTAATAAGGTAACAGAAGGCAAGGAGATGAATTTCTTCCCCAAGATTGCACACAAAGATAGCAGCATTATGTCTAGGGTCCAGTTTAGACTTCTACCTAACACCCTTTCTGGGGCTTCAAAACCTCCTATTTGCATGTGAAACACTGGGCCCTTAAGGTTCTAGACTGATGGGTGTGAATTCTCTACTTTCTGATTGCACTACAGAATTACATCAGTCTTTCAAAATAAACTGTCTACCCAGTGAGAAAAGAGTCCCTTGGAATTAAAAAGAAAAACAAAAACATATGCCTCAGTGTCTTTTCTTTGGAAATGAAAGGTCAAAAGGCTAAGGACTATTGTCATAGAGGTACCAAGTATAAGAAGTATAGACTAATTTATAGTCCAATGAAATACCTTTTGGACAGATTATGACTAGTACTTGTTCTCTTCTCCTACTCTCAGTAAGACGGTACCCTTACTGGGAAATAAAAGATCATTAGCATCTTTAGCCACCTGATATTATGGTTCATAATGGGATGCTGTATCTCAAACCAGGCACAGGATTTAAGATGCCTAGGGCCATCTTCTTACAGATGTTCATCTCGAGGCATGCCTGCTCCCCAAAATAATTCAATCCCAGTATGAGAAAATTATATTTCAGATTAATACTAGCAAACTGAGGCTCTTTAGCCCAATCCAATCAACACTAGTTTTTTTTCTTCTTCTTCTTTTAATAAATTTTACTGGAACATTATTATGCTCATTCATTTTTATATTGTCTATGGCCATCTTTGTGCTCTTAGGGCAGAGGTGAGTAATTGCAATAGTTCTGTATTACCGTTAATATGTTGTATAATATAAATAATGTACAATTAAGCACAAAAGAAAAAGTACCAATGGGAGGATGGAAAGAAATAAGAATTAAGAATTAAGGGGAAAACAAAATAAATTAAGAGTTAATATTTTGAGGAAATGTGATATAAAGTGGCTTCAATTTTCTATTCTATGCACCTCTTTATAATATAGCTTGCCTATAATATAACCAGTATGTATTATTATATAATAAAATGGTTTTGAAAAGAAAGGTAAATATAATAATAAAAAATATTTACCATCTGTCCCTTTACAGAGAAAGTACGATGGCCTCTGTGTTAGGCCTTTAATTAATTTATTAGTATCATGCCAAAAAAATGTTACAATTTAGATATCTCATTCAAAGTTCCATTGTGGCCGTACTTATATCTATACAAAGAGACTGCCAGAAAATGTTTTATTTTGCCAACAGAGGCATATATTGAGAGGATATATAGTAAACATTAGTAACCTGAAAAGTATCTCCAAGTCCTTAACAAAAGAATGAGACGTTTATGAACTTTCTAAGCCCTCCAAAAATGGAAACAATGTCTTTGCAGAAAGTTGCCAGACTAAGATACTACAAATAATACCTAAATAGATACCTAGTATCTACCCCACACATTTTAAAATTAAATTTAGTTATGTAGGTCTTGCATTATAGGAAGCTAGAAATCTGCTCATTTTTCTACTTCTGCAATTTCTTTTGGAGGCCAAGAATTGACTTTAATGTTGCTTAAGCTGAAGTTTAATTTTGCAGGTGATTTAGGTGTCTATTCATGTATAGAAAGTCTAAGTAAAATGTGGTCTATGAAAGATCATAGAATGATTAGAAGAAATGAACTAGATATACATGATAGAATCATGGACTGATTTTTAAAATAGAGTGTTGAGTGGAGAAGATGGAAACAAAATGATAAATAATGAATAATTAAGCACATAAGAAAAAGTACCAATGGGGGAAAGAAATAGGACTTAGGAATTAAGGGGAAAAGAAAATAAATTAAGAGTTAATATTTTGAGGAAATGTGAGTCCTATATAATCAGCAATGCTGCAGCTCTCTCATATAATGCTTAAGTGGATGGGTTCCTAGTTCTTCCAGATTTTCCAAGGGGGTTAAATAAAGCCCCTAGTGAGGTAAATCAAACACCAAACAACTGCAAATACAGCTCTGCAACAATAGATCCCAAAGGTGCCACAGCCGTTTCTATTCGGCTTATCAGTTAGCCACGGCCAGAACAAATGAAGACAAGAAGAAGTCTATCATAATAACAGATTGAGCAAATTCATGGTTGTTGCCCTCTATTCCTTCGCTTTCTCTTCTCATTTTTGCTTTTTCTTTAATTGCTTATTTATTTCTGTTCTTGTATTTTCTCTCTTCTTTCCTTTGACTTTCTCCTTGTTAGTTTTGTCAAGTATGAGTCATTCAACTGTCTCAGGCTTTCTTGTTACCACTTTCCCCCCTAAAAAGACACTGTTCTCTCTCTCTCTCTTTTTTTTTAATCATTTTCTCAACGTCTTGCTCTTTTCAAGTTATGTCTTTTCTTTCCACATAGTGGTATGGGAGAAGAAGTGTTTCAATAAATCAAAAATGTTTGGGAAATATCAAATGAACTACTTATTTTTCCCCACAAAATAAGATATTTCATGCAAATTTCATACAATGGAAGGAGTAGGGTGAGATGCAGATTGTGAAATTTATTATATGGCCACCTTCTTTTTCATGTTGGCCAAATATTAATTTGGATAGTTGTGATGAAAATGTATGCAACTGAAAAATTTGGTCTATTTGGAAGGGTTTGTTAGAGATATTTTATACTTCTGTACCAATATGCCACTTCAGCCAACCAGGGAAATACAAGAGTTCCTGTGTAATAAGATAAATTTCATGTGTAAATAAATTTACGTGTATGAAAAATACAGCTGTATTCTTATATGCACAGACACACATGTACATATTATTTTTATATTTCTAACATATCGGTATATATGGAGAGAGTTAGAGGCTATAAAAAGGCAGAGTAAACTGGAATCTCCATAGGAGGAATTCAGGACAAAAAGCAGCAAACCTGGGGTTATAGCAAGGTATTATTTTTTATTGGAAAGTGATTCCTTATTGATTAAGAATTAATACTGTAGATGTATATATATATATAGTATGTGTTGAAGTGTGTCAAAGATTAGCATTTTTAACTTTCCTTGGTAAAGTGGCACCAGAAGAGACACAATCAGTACCATAACACTGTACTATGTTTATCTCTGTCACTACAGTCCTATGACACTTCTGTAAACCTTTTATGCCTTATTGATTTTTTGTCCCAGTGTATTAGATAGCAGGCTCTCAGTAAACATTACCGAATGAATAAACGGATATGTAAAGCTACATAATACTCATGCCTCCTTGAATAGAGATCTTTGCACCAAGGAACTAGGTGGATTAATCATTAATGATTTTTATTTCTAAAAAAGTATCTACTTTAGCCCGTAGTGATCTTAAATGAGTAGACTTTTTAGACTAATATATATGGATTAACATTTTATGCGTTTTTTTCTGTACAGATATATTTTACAATTCATTTTTACAACATAAAAACATAAGAATTTATCCATTTACATTTTGACTGAGAAAAATAATAAGGTTTCCAGTTCTTTAAATCCTAGTTTGCAAAGGCATTTCACTGTGTAATCTCTCTCTGTTGTATTCCAGTTTACTTGTAGTTTTCCTTGGAAGGCTAACAGAAATCTAAACTACCTGCTTTGCTGCCTTTCTTTGCTTTGCTAAGCTCTGTTCTCATAACTCAGGAGATTAAATTAAAAAAAAATATTAGTAG
>PVIY010044940.1:0-19399 GCA_004026745.1 Myrmecophaga tridactyla | reverse complement strand
AAATTTAGAACTGCTCTGCTGGCCAGAAAAGTCTCCATTGTCTTGGCTCTTTAGTGGAAACTGAAGACTTTTCTGCCTCCAGACCGGCTTTACTGCAAAGTGCCAGAGGGTGCTACAAGAGAAGCTGATGGAACCCTGAAGCCCATTTTCTTATTCTCAAGAGGATGAAAACTGCTACAATAGGAAGGATGCCCAAGAATTACTTCCACTGGGGAAATAATAGCCAGTGTTATGAGCTTAGAACGTAAAAAGAAACAATTGGCACCAAAGCCTACTCCTATGGAGGGACAACCTGTGTGGTACTGTAAGTACCCACCCGTTAGTGGCAGATATACTAGGCCCTATGGGAGAAAGTTCTACAGTAAATTAGTCATAGCAGAAGTCCTTCTCATTGGGGTATGTACTAAACATTTGTCTTTACACCTCTCGCTTTTTTCCCTGCTTGATCTGAGTCCATGAAATGTCTTCCTTGAGGAGCTAAGACTGTAGCTACATTCTACAACCAGATTGAGTGTTGGGTATGCAAATATGTACAGGCTTCAGAATATTTTTCCACTTTCTTTAGCTAACTGGAGTAGTTAAATAATAACTGTACATCACTCTTGTCCTCAAAGATGACAAGTACCCAATTCTAATATTTTCTATAATTATTCTCTCTCTGTCCAACAAGTTATTTCTATTTTTAGAGAATATATCAACAAGACCTATCCATTTGTGACATCTGTTTGAGATAGGCTAACTTTGGTAGCTGTCAAATATGACTTCTGAAGCACCAAAACTCCTTTGTATTTTGAAAGATACAATGCTTCTGATTTAGCTGTGCACCAACACATGGGACATCCGTCCACACTAGAATATAATCAAAGCATCATTGAATAGTAGTACATATAGATAAGAAAGCAAAATAAGTTCTAAACTCCAGAGCATATTTGCCACCCCCAAAAGCTAGTTATATGGAACACACTTTTAGCCATACCTCCTTTATAATTGGACAGGTAGATACATCTTAAGGTATCATTTTTTTTTGGCCAGGAATCTTTCATAAAGATTTTGCAATGCACCCCAGAATCTTTCTGTACTACAAAACTGTTTAGGACTAAGAATAAAATGTTCTCTACCATTGTGGAACCCTTAATATTTTTCTCTCTAGTACTGGAGGTTTAAATGCCCTAACACAAGTAAATTCCTTAGCTAATTTCACTGCTCATGCTCTTAAAGATACTAAATATAGTATAAGTCTTTGAAATGGAGAAACTAAATAAGTGAGAAAAGTAGTTTTGAAAAAAATTGAATGGCTTTAGATATGCTTGCCACTGCCCAAGAGGACAAATGGAATGAGCATTAACTACAATAAGTTATTGCTGGAGCTTAACTCAATCACAACAAGTTGATTTCTTGAGCTTCTGCTTTATCCAAGGAGTGATGAGGAACAGAAAGATGCAACCAAATTAAGTGGTCATACCAGGGATCCTTTGTGATGATTGTAGAAGCTTCTCATCCTGTGAAGAGGGGAGACCGTAGCAAACAAGTCAAGGCAAGCAATAGAGTCTGCTTAGGGTCACAAGATGGCCCAGTTATTGCACAAACATCCTGTTCCTACAGTTTGCTTGCTTGTATCCCCTCAGAGGCTATTATATCCAAGTGGCTGTCCTACAGATGGGATGATTTAGTTTAGATATTTTGTGAAATAGACATAAAGATAGGATTAAATGTAGAAGAAATTATTGGGGAAATCTGTGAGGATAATTAGTAGGAAGCAGGAGTATTCATTGAACATTCACAGAATTTAATGCCTATGTAAAACTTTTGACATGAGCATGGGGTGGAGAGAGTTGGGCAGGAGGTTACGGATTGCAGCAGAGTGATCAGAAAATTTCAACCAGGATGACTGGGATTCTATAAGTCAAAGTCATCCATAGGAGGGGTTCCACATCCGACATGGATGGGTCTGAAACTGTTTTATATTCATTCAGTGGAGAGGAAAAACCCACGAGAAGCACCTACTCAGTAAGATGTGCTGGTGGAAGAGTGGGGTGGCCACTGGAGCAGTCAGTCAACCATGTTCTCTGCAGCAGGAGATTTGAGAGACATATTTTTACTGGTTCCAACATTCACCCTTTGCACCCAAATATCTTCCCCGCTCAGGCTGGGAGACTATCACCTCTTTAGTTCCCATGAGCTTTTCATTCCGGGAGGAAATTGAGAGGGCAGCTGCAACTTCTGGTGCTTCAGTGAGTCTAGAGATTACAACGGTGCTCGTTTCTCTTCCCTCCACACTCTATCCTAAATACCCCTCACCCACAGCTTGGCTTCAGGAAGACTTAGTGGCTCACCTGGTGGGATGAACCAAAACTTTATTACTGGCAGGTCTTTACATTTGACGATCATATCCTTTTAAATTTGAATTGCATGTATGTGTTAATTCATAGTTACAATGGAACCAGGGGGAACCAAGAAATAAACAATGAAGATTTGTTGGGTTCTATGTGTATTCTAATTTAACAAAACTACATAAAAGCAGCCCTCCCTGCTTCTGCCCTGCAAGGTCAATTACTACTGACAAGATGTTGACTTCAGATATTGCAGATGCAGACAATGGAATATTATTCAACAATAAAAATAACAAATTGCTGATACATGCTATAATATGAATAATCCTTGAATACATTAGGCTAAGTGAAAGAAACAACTAGTGATATATCATATTATTCCATTTTTATGGCATTTCCAGAATAGTCAAATCTACAGAAACATATAATTAAATTAGTATTTGCATAGTCCTCGGTAGTGAGGGAGAAAATAGGAAATAACTACTTATGGATATAAACTATCTTTTGGGGATGATGAAATGTTCTAAAATATATTGTGTTGGTGATTGCTGAATTTTACAAATATACTTTAAAAAACACTGGATTTTAATGTAAATGTGAAGGAGAAAATTCTGGAAGGAGCAAGAGAAAAGTGTTTCATCACATATAAGGGAAGCCAAATAAGACTAAGTGCTGATTTCTCATCAGCCACCATGGAGGTGAGAAGTCAAGTGTACAGTATATTTAAGATACTGAATTAAAAAATTGCCATCCAAAAGTTTTTTATCCATCAAAGTTGTCCTGCAAAAATGAGGGGGAGTTAAAAATATTTACAGATAAACAGAAGCTGAGAGAGTCTGTTCAAAGACACTGGTCCTACAAGAACTACTTAAGGGGCTTCTGCCAGCTGAAAAAGCATGAAAAAAGAGAGAGGCCTGGAGCAGGGTACAGAAATGAACAATATCAGCAAGGATAGTGAAAAGAATAAAAAGAGAAAAAATAGATCTGGAAATGAAAGTCAAAGGGTAAAAGTGAATACTGCTTTTATAATAACAAGATTGAATGTTAATGGATTAAATTCCCCAATCAAACGATACATATTGGCAGAATGGATCAAAAATATGATTCTTCCATAAGTTCTTTATAAGAGACTCATTCTCAACCCAAAGATACAAGTAGGTTGAATGTGAAAGAGTGGAAAAAATACTCCATGCAAGCAATAACCAAAAAAAAGCTGAAGTATCTATACAAATATCAGACCAGTCATAAGAGATAAAGAAGGATACTATGTATTAATAAAAGGGTAAATTCAAAAAGAAATAATTACAGAACAGATTTCAAACTTCAGTATGAAATACCAATCTACAGTTTCAGATTTTTCCTTCTAGCTGCTCCAAAACATGGAAGTTAAAATGAATGTCATTATAGTGATTCAGCATTCATTGATTTGTGAAAATATAGAGATAATACAAATCTTTGTATTCCAACGCCACCAAGCATACAATATGGGAACATATGTTTAAGGAGCATGACGTATAAAACCTGCTCAACTGTTTAGAAACTGGTAGATAAACAGATATATAGACAGATGATCCCTAGATATTTAAATAGAAAGGGAATTATATGGCGAGGTGGTTTAACAGATGGATAGATAGGTAGAATACCATGCCTTCAGAAAGGATGGGACACATTACCCAGAGACTGGAAGATTCTGGCGATAATCCCTCTTTCTAGGAGGGTTGAGCCCATGCCTTGGAGATTGCACAGTGTCCAGTTGCCACCCTAAAGCTTGAATAAGGTAAGGTCTAGAGTCTGGTTGTAACACTTGTGCTTGATGAGAATGGAGACAAGAGAATGGACATCACCCTAGGGTTGAAAGTTTTGGAGCCCTTACCCCATTGTTTGGAGACACCAGGACTGCTACACAAGCCCTCAGAATGGGTGCAGCTCATGCTCCATCCAAGCTCAAGGACAAAAATCATTCTGTAGATGACTCTGACCCAGATATCTAATGAAGTTTGCCTTGTAGGTTTTTGGAACTGTTTGGGATTGGTGATTCCTGTTTTGTTTCTAAAATCTCCCTACAGCAACAGGAATTTATATCTTATGTCTGTCCTTTTGTATACTGGAAACAGATAACTTGTGCTTAGTTTCACAGGTCAACAGCAGGATGCATACCACAGGAGAGTGATTTTGATGAAACTTTGTACCTAGTATTGTTACTGAAATGATTTAAAGCAATTGTGATATGTGATGGAATGACTGCATTTTGAAAATAACAAAAGCATGACTTTCTGGGGTTCTGAGGGTAGAATGTGGTAGTTTGAGGCTGTGTATTCCCCAGGAAAGCAAGTTCTGAATGCTAAGCCATTCCTGTGGTTGTAGGCCTATTGTAAGCAGGAACTTTTGGAGAGTAGGATCTTAATTTGAGATGTGTCCCATCTCATGTAGGGTAGGTCTTCATTCTCTTACTCGAGTCCTGTACTAGAGGATAAAAGACAGACAGGAGATACAGATAAAACCCCAAAGAGGCTAACAGAGTAAAACCAGAAGCTGAAGGCAATGAAATACTGGAGAAAAGGACAATCAGAGGAGCTCAGGATTCCTGCTAGCCAGTCTTCAGGGAGAAAGAATCACCTTTTTGAGGCAGGTTAGATAAGGAAGGAGAGGAGGTGGAAGTGACCCTAAAAACCATAACAAAAGCTCTTTTTGGCATGCCCACATCTAGCCCCCACTCAGTTCAGCCCCTGTAAAGAACCAATGAAAAGTGTGTCTCATCAATATCAGTCCCTTAATAACTTAATGAGAGGGAGAAGGAACCCTCTGAGAGATTTAGATGGATTTAAATTCATAATTCAAACCCAGGCCACACTCCTAACTCTGCGATTCTTATCATACAAATTTTAACTAGCAATAGGACAGAAAATCTCTTTTAGCTACCATAGTATTTCCCAAACAGCTCCTATGCAATAGTTTAAACTATTTTAGCACCTTACTTATAGAAGGTGAGGGAACAAATTATTTGTAACAGTTTTTCCATGACCAGTGAGATTTGTCTTTTGAAATAAAGGCTGAGAAGGCTAAGGATAGTAATAAGGATGTTATTTTGATGTCAGATCTTTGTTTTATAAGCAGGGTCCTCAGATGATTAAGAAAAAACTTTAAAATACTTTACATTAAGAACATACTAACAATGCACATTATTTTTACAGTAGAAAAACTATACTTTAGTTTTGTGTGAATACCCGCCTTGCCATAAAAGCTGTTTTTTATTTTTTTATTTTTAAAATATATAATAAATAGACTTACTAAATTTGGTCAGCACTGATTATGATATTCGGAATTCACTTTCATAAACTCATTTTTACCACTCTCTATATTCTTTCAGCTCTTATAGACAGCAATGATTATAACAAACAAAATCCATTGCTTGAAATTTTCTGTCACTTTCTATATCCATTCTACCTATAATTTTTATTTGCCCAGACTGTGTATAATTAGAAATAAATTTGATATTAAATTTACAAACCTTTTTTGGCTTGCATACTTCCTTCTAATAACAGTATTCATGAAGGGAGAAGAGACAGAGATACTATAACAGAAGAAAATTTATGCTTCAATTAGGAACATACCTATGAATTTATATACTTTCTATTCAGAAAACGTATAAGATTACACTAAAATATGCCTGAACACCTCTCTCTCCAGCCAACATGATGAGCAGTCTCACCACCGTCACCCTCTCTGCATGGGATATGACTCCCAGGGGTGTGGATCTTCCTGGCAACATGGGACAGAGATCCTGGAATGAGCTGAGACTCAGCATCAAGAGACGGAGAAAACCCTAGAATGAGCTGAGAATTAACATCAAGGGATTGAGAGAACCTTCTCGACCAAAGGGGGAAGAGTGAAATGAGACTAAGTGTCAATGGCTGAGAGATTCCTAACAGAATCGAGAGGGTATCCTGGAGGTTATTCTTACGTGTTAAGTAGATATCACCTTGTTCAAGATGTAGTGGAGAGGCTGGAGGGAACTGCCTAAAAATGTAGAGCTGTGTTCCAGTAGCCATGTTTCTTGATGATGATTGAACAATGATATATCTTTCACAATGAGTCTCTGTGAATGTGAAAACCTTGTGTCTGATGCTCCTTTTAGCTACTATATCAACAGAAGTGTAGAACATATGGAATAAAAATAAATAATAGGGGGAACAAATGTTAAAATAAATTCAGCTTGAAATGCTAGTGGTAAATGAAAGCAACGGGTAAGGGGTATGGTATGTATAATCTTTTTTTTCTCTGTTATCATTTTATTTCTTTTTCTGTTGTCTTTTTATTTCTTTTTCTAAATCGATGCAAATGTTCTAAGAAATGATGAATATGCAACTATGTGATGATATTAAGAATTACTGATTGTATATGTAAAATGGAATGATATCTTAATGTTTTGTTTTGTTGTTAATCTTTTAATTAATAAAAAATGCTAAAAAATGCCTAAACAATTTTTGCTCTCTGTTTTAATAATGTCTTAAAATTACAAAAATTTAAAAAAGCATATTGATAATTAAGTTCTCAAAATATACTGTGGTTATATAATTTGTCCAAAGCTTAAATCCAGGAAAATTTCTCTGTATTTCTCAAAGATCTTTTGTTTCACTTACTGAAATTTGATTAGATTTTATTTAGTTACTTCTATTCCAAGGCTATTTACATTTTAATAATGATCTGATTATTGCAGTTACTATTGCAAATGTTTTATTGGAGAAAAATATTAACAAATATGCTATATTCTGTAGGATTTTTTTATGCTTACCATTTTTAATTTCCAGGCCAGTAAAAAAAAAGAATTTTAAACCACACCTCACCATATTTTTCTGTGCCTATCCCTCTCCCATAACTGCATTAGGTGGTTAGGCTTTGGAGCAGGGTTAGATTGGACAGAAAGAAACTAGGCTTGTTGAGTTTAGATTTAGTCTGCAGGTGTGGGAGAAGGCTATGGGGAGTACTATCTTCTGACTGTGTTTTAGAAGCAGCCACAACTCTGCTGGGAGGGACGGCCTAGGGAGAAGGGGGAGGGGAGTTAGGAGAAGGTTTTTGGCAGAATTAAAGGAAGAGTTAGGAGGGAAAAGAGAAGGAGTGTTGGGTTCAGAAACAGATTGTTTCAGGAGAGGAGAATGGAGAATAAGGATTTGATAAGTGTAACAAGTTTGGCAGAGAGAGAGAAGGGCACCTGCACAAGCCAAAGAAGGCCTGGATATATGGGACATCACTTGCCAAGACACTTATAGTAATTGTCAATGTCTAGAAGAATTTTTGGTTAAGGCTTCCATTTTCTTGCCATACTGACCTGTTATCTAAGTTGTGCTGTGGCCAGGTGGTATTGCAATGGAAAATTAATCTCTTATGTCTTAAATCAGCAGCAAGACTAAGGACTGGCTATTTTCCATGATAATGGATAGGGTAGAGAGGAACTCTCAGTCTAACATGATTTAGAGTTTCAAGTCCAGCGAGTATGCGGAGGAGTGGATGGAGGCATCCCACCATCTCACTTGCCTCTAGCATCCCGGACTTGGCAGAGGCAGGTGTCCTCTAGCACTAGGATTTCAGACATGTTGTCTAGGACAACAGAGAAGGAGAGTGTCAGAGAGGAAAGAGGACAGTGTTTTTCCTTATCCTGAGATGATTCACCAGTGTTGTAGCAGAAGTCAGGCATGTGGGTTCCATCTCTCCTGTGGAGGTTTTGTCTCCATTCCCAATCCCAGGTCTCAACATGAAAATGATAGGTTTCTTGACCCAGAAGGAGGAATAAAGACAAAAACTCAATCAGATGAGCTTTATTGTGAGAATATAAACAGGTGGACTGAAGCCTAAGATGGTAACAGCCCTGTACAGGGGAAGGGCTACAGCTCCTATAGGATGGTTGGCAGGGGTAGGGAGAGGGAAGTGATGGACTTTCATTGTCTAGCTTGGGAGTGAGAAATTGGTAGGCTAAGCAGGGAGTTATCACAAGCTTATACTTGCTGGGGCTGTAACTACCGAAGAGGGCATGTTGGATAAGGGAAAATGTAGCAAGATTGTGTAGCAGGCAGGCCTCCTCCTCTTTCTGGTTTAGCTGTTCTCTCTGTGGAAAATCCCCAAACCCCCTCTCCTTTCAGGCAAGCGAGATAAGGCACATTTCTGGGATGGAAACCCCCACCCCCCCAGCCTTCAGCAACTGGTGAAGATGCACGTAGGCAAGAGAAGACATCCCTGGGGTGGGGAGCCCTCAACGGTACAGCTCTGGGCCATTCCCAACTTAAATCGGCCAATTGTTTACCTTGTCTTTAACATGTCATACAGTCTATAAAAGCTAAGGTTGCCTTTTGTTCAGGGCTCAGACTTTCAGAGGCTACTCAGCTGAGCCTTATGGCCATAGCAAATAAAGCCTGCTTCCCGAAACTACGGATCCTTAGTCTCAGCCTGTTCTAACTTCGTGAAACATTCCTGGAAGCCTGTGGCCACATTCTTGGTTTTCGTGTTACATTTCTGGAGGCTCGTCCGGGATATGAGGCAGGTGTACTTTCACCTCCCTCTCCCATGGCAGTAGTAGTGCCCTGACTGGAGACCCAACGGAATCCATTGCCAGCAGTGGGGCATTTCCCCATCTCTCAGATTCCTGAACTCCCTGGATGGGGTGCCTGTCACCACCAGAGTGGCAATGGATCCAGGACAGTTTCTGGAACCAGGTTTCTGGGAGCACCACCCATCTGTCTGATAAGCACCCGGGTGCATCAGTTTCAGCCCACTCATAAAAGGCTGGGGGGGGTGCTGAGTGGAAGGGGAGCCTGACCAACTCCCACAGACTCTGTGAGTACCAGTCTCCAGTTGGAGGACCAGGGGAAATGGAAGTCTTCAGGTTTGGTTCTGGAAAGGGCGGTGCAGGGGGAGGGTTGGAGTGTGTGTGTGTGGAATTGTGTGAATGAAAGGAAGCACTGGGTGTGCACTAGACTGTGAGTGAGTTCAGATTCTGTAAGTTTGTGGCAATCCTCATATGGCTCAGGGTGGGCCACCCTGAAAGGGGGGCTGGCTGGGGGATTATGTGCCCAATCCCCATGGTGGAGCAGCCAGACTGAAGGAAGTGACAGTTTGTTTAAAACTCTTTGCTCTTTGTCTGCAAGCCCTCCCACTAATCACTGGTGCCAGAGATGTGAGAGGCGAAGTCAGTAAGAGAGGGTTGAAATGTATGATTTCTAATTTTAAAAAAAGCTTTTACTAATGACTGGGGAATCAAGCTGACCCCTGACTGACTTAGGAAACTGTATGAATTAAAGTGGACCACTTTTAGGAAGAATAAAAAGAAGAAATTTTCTTGTATTACAGTTTATCATTACTCTGTCTTATCAATTAAATTTTACACATTTCAGAGTAAAAGGAAAACATCTAGGTAAGGGTTTTAAAATTGATTTCATGAAAAGCATCTGTTCTGTACAATTAATGTTGCCATTGTGTAACCTTTGTAAAACAAACAAAACAGTTAAAACGTGCACTCTAGCTGGGAGGACTGGCTATCCTCTCTGAAAGAGGTGTACTTTAATAAAAATATCTAGGTCCCAGGAAGCTCCTCTTGGTCCCTAGCCAGTTCCCAGAGGACCAAACTGGGCCTAGTCAAACAAACTAATTGGAATTTGGCCACTACTATGTGAAGATATCATAAAAAGAGGAAAGAGAAAAAAATCTTGAGAGAGGGGCAGCATCTCATCAAGATCTTATGCTCTGCTATGTATCTTAACTAAGGAGACTCTGAATGCTGTCCCCAAAATTGCTATGGATTTTTACAGAGAGTTATAATGCTGCTTCTGAGATTCTCCAGGACTTCTCTTCAGGTGGTAATGCCATCTTACCTGGTGATGTAAATATGCTCTATTTTTGAAGACTTTCAGTTGCTATCTTTTAATTATTTTCTTTACTTATTTTCCTGGTAAAATCTATTTTTATGTCACTGAAGTCAGTGTTGTCTGCTCATCTGAGCCTATAAATTAAATGGCCCCAAATATCACGTTGTCTTTTATGCACAAATTTGGCACTGGGAGCAGGATTCACATTTCAGCATGGCTTCATAGTAGTAGAGGTCAATGAGACAAGCTTTAAAAATTTATGCAGAAACTGTGGAGTATGTTCTTCTAAATATTGTGATGTTTTATTAGGATCATACTTGATAAATTGAAAATTGTCTGTTTCTTGTCTTTTTGTATGTAGAATTGATTTAAATTTAAATATTTTGTCTCCCTGGGTTATACTTTCTGGTGCTTTAAGACATTTGGGAATTTTTATGTCAGTAGGTCCTCTTCAAAGTTTACTTAAAGTGAATTAACAGTAAGCCATGGACTTTTAACATAGATTAGGAAAGAATGTCATTTTTGGGGGGAAAAGATACTCTAAGCTCAAAATAAAAAAAAACAAGAAATCCCAGGATGGGATAATTTACTTTATTCCTCACTTGCAGAGGAATGAGCAAAATGCACAGGACCCTGTAAAAATTAGGAAAATAAAATAAAACAGGAAAAGCCTATTTGGGTTGTCTGTGTCTAGAAAGCATACCATTAAAAAATAGAAAAAAATAACTGGAATGTATGAAACAAAGAATAAACTATGTTAATATAATATAGAAATGCATATAAACAGAAAAATAGAGCAATCTCTGAAAAAAGAAAAATGAATTATGAAAAGGAATTGGTAGAATTACAGGAAAAACTGTAAATACTGCAGGATCAAAATTTTGTTTTTGAAGCAATTGTTTTAATTATCAATCAATAGGTGAGAGGGCCACAGTCCATATAACCCAATATAAATATAAGAAAGATTAGGCAAAATAAACAAAGGAAAAGTACATATGGTATTAGCCACTCCACTGTGATTAGAACCCTGATAAGTGGGTTGAGAATGTATAGAATAAAGTAGGTAATAAAAATATTTTAAATAAAAAAGGTTTGTCAGGAAAAGAAAAAAACATTAATTATCTGGATGGTCAAAATTGCTGATGCAGGGGCTGTAGGAGTGGTGTTGAACTATGCAGATTGTATGAAATTTATAAAAATTGGCACCAACCCCATCACATAGACTGCTTTTTAAAAGTTTAATCAGCAAACTGGAAAAAGTTCTATCTTTCTGGCATTGGTTGCACAAAAGTGTAATAAGCAATGCCCTGCCGACACTGTGGCTACAAAACAATCAACTCTGGTATGCTTCATAAAATGGCAAAGCTGGAAAATATGGGAGACTGGAATACAGGGAAAGGAAAAGCCAAAACAAACAAACAAAAATTTTATATGTTGGAATTTTGGTTGTGCATTAACTGGAGTGTTTTGGGTATTGAACATTATTCTAACAAGTTTAATTTTGATAATAACTGTTTATGAGGAAATGTTTGCTTGAGGTGGTGACTTGAGTTTGAAGGATATAAGGATTTTTTTTGCTGAGCGGACAAAGAGAATAGTTTTGTCCTAACATGAAATGAATGGCTGTTGCAGAATGAAAAATGTGGGACAATGACTGAAAGAATATAGTAAGTTATCAAAGGTTTGTAGAGGGGAAATTATGGTCAAAGTTAAGAAAAGTTTTAAATGAACTAAAAGGAGAGGTTTAAAAAACAGTACCCAAACTCTTTAGCATCTACCCTCCCTTACCTGAGGTCAAACCAGGAAACATGGTATGGGTTAAAAGCTGAAGAGGAAAAAATAAAAAAAAGAGGCTCCCTCCAGTCTTAATAGAAAGGTTCTTACCATGTTGTTTTAGTAATCCCAACAGTTGTCAAAGCTGTGAAGAGCATCCTATAAATTCACCACTCTCAGGTTAACAGGGCCACTGCAGACCACCCCTGGGAGTGCACCCCTGATCCTGAACACCTGAGATGCACCATCCTCCAGAAGGCATTGTGCTCTTCTCCATCGCAGCTGAGATGAGCTGACCAGCCTAAGACTGAGGCTGGAGTGACCACCATTGCCCTGCTCTAGCTCACCAGAAGCAGCTAGTCAATGCACGGCCAAAGGCTGAGGAGACCTCTGAGCCTTGCCTCAGTCACCCCGGAAGCTGACTGATCTATGCAGGGCTGAAAATTAGAAAATCAACACATGGACATCCTGGTCTGCCATGTCTGTGGACTAACTGTCTTTTCTTGTTCTTTGTATTTGTCTTTCGTTTGGCAGTTTCAGCCCCCCTGGAAATAGGTCTCCTGGAGTTCTTCCTGAAAACCAACTTTATTCTAATTTGATGGAATCCCTCTTTCCTGGATAACTTTCCCCTTACTAGCTGCTGCTCAGAGTGTCTGTCTCCATTCCTTCCATGAGACTGATTGTACATTCGTGTTGTGGCACTCCCCATAGGCAGCACCATGCACCTCACTCCTCTGTTTCTGCTTGGAATGGTCATAAGCCCTTAAAAGGGAAATAATGCATGCCAGGCATGTTGGAAAAAGGTAAAAACTATAACCACTATTCATGCCAGGGCTGTTCTCAAGCTTGAATTATTCTGTATAAACCCTAAAGAAAGATGTCCCAGTATACTATAATCCCACCTCACCAGGTTCAATAATGCTGTTTTCGTTACTCTAGGATTACAAAACTGAGAAGGTCTCCTGGGAGCTGGTGCTAACTTTATCTCTTGCCCAAAGTTATGAGCTAAGCCTTCACTGAAGAAAAAGGAAAAACCATGGGCTCCCAAAAGCATGTAACCAAAGCTAATGCCCCACTAGCAGGTGAAAAAACCCCAAAGCAGGTACTGGGCATAGAGGCCAGGGGGCATAGGCTGTCATAGAGACAGATCAGACCCTCTCAGGGGTTGTTACTGCTCCCTCATTTGCACACCTCTTACCACCCTGGTTGGCCCCGGATGATGGCTGGTTAGCCAAAGATGGGTAAGATTCCTCAGGGGAGGAACAACGTAAGAGAGGCAGAATCACAAAAGGGCCATCAGGAGAAAACTTGAGGCCAACAGAGGGAGGACACAGACCTTTACCCACCCAACTTCACAGGGGACTAAACCTTGCATGGCTACATTGTTTCCCATGCCCAGCTCAGATTGGAACATACCAACACCTGCAGCAAATAAATAAATAAAATGAAATATAAATGATGCTATAACCCCTCGCTAAAAGTCGGGGCAAGCATCAAAGGGGGGATATGTAGCAGGCAGGCCTCCCCCTCTTTCTAGTTTATCTGTGCTCTCTGTGGAAAATCTCCAAACCCCCTCTCCATGCAGGAAAATGAGATAAGACACATTTCTGGGATAGAAACCCCCTCCCCTAGCCTTCAGGAACTGGTGAAGATGCATGTAGGCAAGAGAAGACATCCTTGGGGTGGGGGCATCTCAACGGTTCAGCTCTGGGCCATCCTCAACATAAATTGGCCAATTGTTTACCTTGTCTTTAACATGTCATACAGTCTATAAAAGCTAAGGTTGCCTTTTGTCCGGGGCTCAGACTTTCAGAGGCTACTGGGCTGAGCCCTATGGCCATAGCAAATAAAGTCTGCTTCCTGAAACTACGTATCCTTAGTCTCAGCCTGTTCTAACTTCGTGAAATGTTCCTGGAGGCCTGTGACCTTGTTCCTGATTTTCGTGCTACAATTGTAGTTGCTGAGGTTGTAGTTGCTGGAGGGCTGAGGTTGGATAAGGGGAGCTATCACAGGAATTCAGCTGCCCGGAGGGTGGATGCAAGGACAATCATGGGACTTCCATGTGGGCTGGGGCAGGTTTGGTTTTACAAGGAACCTCCTGGAAGTTGCAGTTGGGGGTAGTTTCTTGGAATGTTTACTAAGGATCAGTTACTTCATTGAGGCTTTAACCTAACAATTTCATTATACGACAAAGAGAGAAGTTACTGCATAAAGAGTTATATAAACCAGATTGAATGGGTTATATAAACCAGATTGGTCTCCCCCAATTCTCAGTTATACTCTCCCTGTTGGATGAATGCTAATACTGTATACTGTTTCTGTCCATCATAACGTTAGCTACTGTCAATGAAAGAAACAGCACCATACAATGGTAAATCAGCAATAATGACTTTCTTTGGGGCTGCCATAACAGGGAAAAATGAGTAGAATTCATCTTCATTAAACAAAAGGCATCAAGCTGTTTTTTTAGGACTGAAAGTACGTTGGAGCAAAAGCACTGGAAGATTAAAAGGGGGATTGTTCAGTGGGATAGGTGAGTGTTGCAATTTGGTTTGTTTGGTTCCATTAAGATGGGTGAGGCATTTACTGATGCTGTAATTAGGGCCACTTGATTGGGAATGTTTTTTTTTTGTTAATTAGATTTCTTTAGTCTGCAAACATTGAGAGAGAGAAGGAGTATTTGAATTTAATAGATGAAGAAGTTATAATTAAAAGAAAGAGATTCACAACTCCCTGTGGGCTACATTTAGGGAGAAAGAATTGGTAGAAAGTTTCCATTCTATTATTGTTGTTTTTCCCCTAGGGAGCTGAAATTTTTAAAGAGTAGAATGACAATAGAACAATTTAGTTAATGAGACTTCTACTCTCTGGTAATGAAAACTTTAAATAGGCTCCCAATGGGCCTCAGCAAACACCTTGGGACTCCCAGCAATATAAATTAGGACTTTTCAGCCTGGGCAATCTCTATACTTCCTGGGGAAAAGTTATTATAGGAGAAAATGTCATGGGTGACCAGGATGCCAACTAAAATAGTGGGTGTATCCAACTGAGGTCTGCATGGGAATATTAAAGTGTGGAGGAAAACTTATTAAGCCCAAGTACTAGTGAGATAGTAAAGAGCAGTAAGTTATGTGTGTTCCCAAACCAACAGCATCAGCAACACCTGGGAGCTTATTAGAAATGCAAATCTTGGCTTCCATCCAAGATGTAAGGAATCAAAAACTCTGGGGTTAGGGTAATTATTTGTGTCATAATAAGCCCTCCCAGTGAAATTTTTGCACATCTAAATTTTGGAATATTTGTCTTAAGAGATTTGTTGAAATGTTTCCAAGAGGAAGCAACTCAAGGCTGCATGTTTGGAAGATTTGAGCCCTTTCTGCCTCCAAAAGTTTGTTTTTGATGTTAAATGTTTTACCCCTTTTTCTTTTACATCCTACTGCTTTTGTTTAAGTTAGAATAATATTAAATGCTTATGGTTCATAACAATAATTTACCAAGATTATGTAAGACGCTAACAATAATTATGCATAACTGTATGGGAGGGAATATAGGAACTCTTTTTAATATCTTCTCAATAGATATGTAAATCTGAGATATCTGAATATTTGAAAAAATAAAATATACTAAAAAAGGAATGAAAAGAATAAACATATAACTTCACTACCCTGAACATAGGGGTTTGTGTAAGATGTGCAAAATATTGGAGAATTTTCACATCAAAAGAGAATTGA
Organism: Myrmecophaga tridactyla; assembly: GCA_004026745.1. Lineage (NCBI taxonomy): Eukaryota > Metazoa > Chordata > Mammalia > Pilosa > Myrmecophagidae > Myrmecophaga > Myrmecophaga tridactyla. The sequence goes on along the minus strand of PVIY010044940.1, from coordinate 3,712 downwards.
TTTCTGTAGATCAGAAAAGCAGAAATACTACAGCATTTTAAATTTATGAAATAATCCTGGATAATTATGAATGTAAAATTGAAATGATCCACTGGGACTTCATGGCAATGCTGTTGTATATGGAATGATTACCTATGGGGGAGTGTAGTGTTAAGGAATCCACTTACTGGGAATTTCCTGTCCCAGTATAGAGGTAAGAAATTGAACACTTGCACTTAGAGAAAGATGGGCTGTGATTATTAGATCTAAGTTGTAATACATACATCATTTGGATTAAAATCTTGAAAAAAAGGAGTTTATGCCTGCTGTTAATTTGATACATAGTCTCCTGTCCGACCAGAAACACCAAATAAATTGAGACAGGAAACCAAAAAGGATTTTCAAGATTCCTAGAGCATAGAAGCTAAAAAGGAGATAACCAATAAATTAAAGAAAGTCTTCAAGTAGTTTGCAAGTTTAACCTCAGTATTATTGTATATCTTTACGAATTTATGTGTATCACCTCAGTGTTACTGTTGTATAACTTTATGAATTTATGTTTATCGTTTTATGCATTTATGCATATTACTCTGTGTATTTGTGTGTATCAGTCTATAACTTTATGCATTCATAGAGGTGTGTAATTGCAAGCTTTCTTGAAGGAAGAAAAGCAGAACGTCTGCAGGGCTGTAAATCATGTCCAGACTTGCTCAAGCATGTCCAAAGATATCAGTGTGCAAAGTGGGAGGCTGCCAGGCTGTTTATTGTCATGTCCAGGAGCTGCCCTTATCTCGGACAAAGGAGTTCAGCTAAGGGCTAGATAGTAACTCCAATTCTGCAAGTTCTGTCTCTATTTTCCCAGCGTTTACCACCCATTCCCTTAGTTACTCTCGCCTTGCTCAGTAGCCTATATAATCTAGAAACAAAGAAAATTTGGGGCTCAAACTTTGGATGGAGAATCCTCTGGGCATACCAGCAATAAAGTTTTGTCCACTTCTCAGGGGTTCAGATGCTTTCTTGGATGATCAGAGCTTTCCCTACTTCAGTCTGGGTATTTGTAGATATTTTTGCTGTTTGATTGTGTAGACATTATTTATTTTAATGAGATAAATTCATTGACCTCAGGCACGGTTGTAGTCAATTTATTACTGCTGGTGACAGAATATTAAGATTTTACTGTTAACTATAGTTCATAGTTTGCTGTGGGAGCATTTTCCCACACACCATTAATATTAATGACTTATAAATGTCTCAAATATTTTCTCTACTCCCTGAAAGAATGTATTTATATTTGTAATATTAATCACAGTTTTCATCAACCGCTGGATTCATCATGTTATACAGTCTAGTGTTTTAACTTCTAGCCTTTCTTCTGGTGACATACATAAGGCTACACTTCCCCTACCACATTCACATGCAATTAAGTGCTGTTAATTATACTCAGAATAAAGTGCCACCATCATCTCTATCCACTTCCAGACATTTCAATTCAATGCAGCTAAAAATTATGCACGTATTAAGCAAATGCTCTCCATTCTCTAGACTCATTGTATCTCCTGTTAACTTTTATGGTAACTTTTGTGCTTATGAGTTTACATATTATAATTATTTCATATTGGTGAGAGCATCTAATATTTGTCCTTTAGTGTTTAACTTATTTCACTCAAAATAAAGTCCTTAAGTTCCGATCATGTGGTTGCATGATTCAGGACTTCATACCTTCTTACTGTTGAATAATATTCCATTGTATGTATATACTATATTTTGTTTACCTACATTAATTGGGTGATATACACTTGGGTTGTTTCCATCTCTTGGAATTTGTGAATAAGTCTGCTATGAACAACAGTGTACAAATGTCTGTTCATGTCCCTGCTTTCAGTTCTTCTGGGTATACACCAGGTAGTGGGCTTGCTACATTGTAAGGCAAAATTTTACGTATCTTTCTGAGGAACCATCAAACCATCTTCCACAGCCACTTTACCATTTCACATTCTGACCAGCAATGAATAAGTGTTCCTATTTTTCCCCATCCTCTCTAACACTTGTAGGTTCCTGTTTGTTTAATAGTAGATGTGGGATGACATCACATTTGGTTTTGATTAACAGATCCCTCATAGCTAGTGAAGACGAGCATCCATTCATATGTTTTTAACCATTGTATTTCCTCTTTCATTTAATGTCTACTCATGTCTTTTGCCTATTTTTAAATTTGATTGTTGGTCTATTTATATTGAGTTGTACAGTTTCTTTATATATTCTGGATATGAAACACTTATTGGATATGAGGTTTCCAAATATGTTCTCACATTGAGTCAGCTGTCTTTTCACACTTTTGGCAAAATTCTTTGAAGCATAGAAATATTAAATTTTGAGGAGTTCCATTTATCTATTTTTTCTTCCATTGCTGGTGCTATGGATGTAAAGTCTAAGAAACTACTGCCTATCACTAGATATTGAAAATGTTTCCCTTACATTTTTCTCCACAATTTTTATTGTATTATTTTTTATATTTAGGTCTTTCATTGACTTTGAGTCTCTTTTTGCATAGGGACTGAGTTAGGGGTCCTCCTTCATTATTTTGGTTATGAATATTCACTTTTTCCAGAACTAGTTAATGAAGAGGCTGTTCTGTCCCAGTTGAGTGGACTTTGGATCCTTGTTGACAGCCAATTGATTCTAGATGTGAGAATCTATTTCTGAACTCTCAACCTGATTGAATTGATAAATTGTCTGTCTTTATTCCAATTCCATTCTTTTTTTCACCAAGATAGCTTTGTAATATGCTTTCAAGTCAGGAAGTGTGAGTCCTTCCTCTTCATTCTTCTTTTCCAAGGTGTTTTTTTTTTCTATTTGAGGGCCCTTATCCTTATTAAAATCAATTTGATAATTGACTTTCCCACTTCTGCAAAGTAGGCTGTTGGAATTCTGATTTTTATTGAATTAAGTCTGTAGATCAATTTGGGTTTAATTGACATCTTAACAGCATTTAGCTCTCCAATCCATGAAACACAGAATGTCCTTCCATCTATTTAGGTTTAAAAATTTTTTTCTTAGCAATACACTTTAATTTCCTGCATATAGATCCATTATATCCATGGTGAAAATTATTCTTAGATATTGATTCCTTTACTTGCTATTATAAATGGATTTTTATCTTATTACATCCTCCAAAATGTCATTACTAGTGTTTACAAACACTACTGATAGGTTTGCATGTTTAACTTGCATCCTGCCACTTTGCTGAACTTGTTTATTAGCCTTACTAGCTTTGTTGTGTGTGTGTGTGTGTGTGCTTGTGGGGGGCAGCGGGGGGCTCTCATGCCATTTGCAAATACTGACAATTTTACTCCTTTTCCAACTTGGATGTATATTCTTTATTTTTCTTTCCTAATTGCTCTAGCTAGAACTTCTAGCACAATAGTGAATTGGAGTGGTCACATTTGGCATCCTTGTCTCATTCCCAGTCTTAGTAGGGAAGCTTTCAGTCTTTTACCATTGAGTACAATGTTAGCTGTGGTTTTTAATATATGACCTTTATCATGTTGAGGAAGTTTCCTTTGATTCTTACCCTTCAAATTGTTTTTGTCAAGAAAAGATGTTGGATTTTGTCAATTCATTTTCTGCATCAGATGAGATTATCATGTAGGTTTTCCCTTTTGATTTGTAAATGTGGTGGAATAAATCCATTGATTTTCTTGCATTGAACAACCCTTGCATACCTGGGATAAAA